>PQWD01003188.1:0-37629 GCA_019425675.1 Leucinodes orbonalis
GATTCCTGAAGTCTGCTTTGACAAAAAAGTAAAATTATCGGGTATAAGAGACCTAACATCTATAGTGTCAGGTGACGGCCGCAGAGCAGTATTGACGGAGAAAGAAATCTACCTACTGTTATTAATTTCCTTCAACACTGCTTCTGTCATGGTCAGGCGTATCACTTACCACCAGGTGAGCGCACTGACCGTCCGATCACTTGTGGCATAAAAAACAATTATCGTTTCTATTTGAGAAATCTGTTATTTATTTGGTATTCACTATAAACAACTTGAACCACAATAAACTAAAGTCGACATATATGTGATTCCAGAAATACATAAGCGCGGAGTCCCCGCATCGGCAGAAGCTGTCGGTGTACATAGTGTCGACGGCGCCCGGCGGCGCGGGAACCGAACCCGCTACACCCGACGACAATAGCTCACAGGAAGACGAAGACAAACCCAAGAAACAGGTAAAGTCAAAAGGTCTTACCAATGAAAGTGCCGTTTTGTACTTACACAAACAATAAACGAACCAGATGCACAACCTCGCTCAAAGTGTCCGCGCGCCATAACCATGGCCGTCGCGGCAAAGTCAAAGTCAAAATTCATTTAATCGGATTAGGCTTACAAAAAGCACATTAAACGTCCCCACCGAGGGGCACGAGCCTACCCGTATACGGTGATTAGGCTTTAGTCGTCCACACGGGCCCAGTGTGTTGCGAAGACTTCACACACAACATTCGAATCTCTTCGCAGGCGTGCATGAAGGTTTCCTCACCATGTTTTCCTTCACCGTAAGAGCGTCGGATAACACATATATTTTCGAAAACTCGAAAACACATTGGTACGTGTCGGGATTTGAACCTCAGCCCTCCCGGTAGGAAGGCGACAGTCCACACCATTGAGCCACCGACGCTTATGAACTTATGAACGTCAAAAAGAATACAATAAAAAATACATTTCAAATACTAGAGTAAAGCACAATAATGAATTTTAATACTTGGAAAAAAAGCGCTTCGGCGTTTTGGCCTGTTGAGAAATACGCACCCAAGAAAACTCAACAGTACAGCCTTTTTAAAACAATGATTTTAATGTACAGATTTTTATAAACACTGAAGTAGCTGAGAGAGTCAGTTGAGCAAATTTTTAATTCATAATCACGCCGCTCGCATATGTCATGGTGACATGGTAGTATGCTCGTGCTTTTGATTTTTTCACTTTAAATGACACCTTAAACTTTGATTTAATGAATAATTTTTATGTCATAAATGTAACATGTGTCACGCGGCTCGGACATTGTTCGGTTGATATTTCTTCGTGATTGTGCATCCACTTAGTTTATTGTTATTAAGACAAAACTAATTTTCCTTGTTATAATATAAGTTTAATGGAATGTTTGCAAAACTATAGTTTATAAATTCTTATTTTGTTCCACAAAAGTAGTTTTTAGGATCTGTTGTACCTATTGTGGTGTTTGAAATCTATGTTTCTGTTTCATTATAGCTTTAAACTTGATCTGTGTGAACATATTCCCATTATTTTTCATTTATCATTTTATTTAATGATAATATTTAATCACATTATTTGCAGCATACAGTAATACAAATGTGGACATAGAGATGTTAAATAATACTACAATAACCTTTATAACGTATTGTGATATTCAACTTACAATTAAATATGAAACAAAAACAAAAGGAATATATATGTATAGTTAAGGAGTTTAGAAGTTTCCCTGCATGTATAGGCGTGTTGCTAAATTTCCTTTGCAAGACTTAATTGTATTAAGAAAAGTGTAACTTTTGACGTCAGAGACGCCTTGAAGCGTCACAAACGATCGATCGACATTGTGTCTGGATTTCAGACGGTGTAACTTGAAAGATGTTATTTATGTGTGTAGACGGCGGTGTGTATCGGCGACGTGGTGGAGTGGAAGAGCGCGCGGGGCTGTGTCCCTCCACGCCCACGCGCCCACGCGCGCAAGGGGACACCTGCAAGCTGTGACCGCGCCCCACGCGCGCAAGGGGACACCCTGCAAGCTGTGACGCGCCCACGCGCGCAAGGGACACCTGCAAGCTGTGACCGCCCCACGCGCGCAAGGGGACACCTGCAAGCTGTGACGCGCCCACGCGCGCAAGGGGACACCCTGCAAGCTGTGACCGCGCCCCACGCGCGCAAGGGGACACCCTGCAAGCTGTGACCGCGCCTGTCACAGCTTGCAGGGTGTGACAGGCGCGGTGTGAAACAGTGTTACAATAATATTACTTCGTCTTTTGTAGTACAAAAATGCTGACTTAACAATACTGTTTTAAGTGATTGCGGTAACCCTCCTGGACCCTGAACTAGACTAGAGTAATGCTAATCATGTGTAGTGTTCAATGAAACGTTATTTGATTATCACAGCGAATTATATTGTTGGTTTCGAGTTGTGGTATACAAATGTAACAAAACTGTTTTAGTAGGTTCGTATTGCTACGTTAGCAAAGGAATGTATTTATTGTCGTGATAATAAGTTACTGTATAATGCAATGGTACGGGGTGGAGGATCGACGACCTGATGCACAGGACCAGCCCTAGTTCAGGTGTCGGTCCGCCATAATCTTGTGGCAATTGTAATGTAATTTTATACATATTTGTTAGTATTTCTACTGACATGACTTTGTACTTTGATGTTAAGTAATTATGTTACCAATGTAATAACTAAACATGGAATTCTGCAAGATTATGGTGAAAAATAAACTATTATTATTATTATAAAATACCTTGTTTATATCAAATGTAGTTACTATTTATTTATTGTTATTATCTACATGAATGCATTTATTAACTTCCAAATCTTTATTTGATAAATGGTCCAAAGCACAATACATAACAAACAAATGCATCTGTAACTCTCGAAACCATATGCTTAGTGTTCATTTAGATTATTATTGACGACCCATTTGGTGTAATTGAGACGTCGGTGTTACACCAAGGGTTCCGGGTTCGATCCCCGGACAGTACAAACATATGTGTGCATGAACATGTTTACTATGTAAAATATGTATTTGCAAATGAAAACTGTATATATGTTTGTCCGTTGTTTAGTAGAACTCCGCGTGGTAATTACCGAAGTCTCCATAACACCGGATGAGTCGTCAAATCGTGGTGGCAGTTGTTGATTCGCACAGCTTCTTACATAAGGGCCAGGTGTTTTCTGGGCGAATATTTGGTTCTATTCCATTAGTATTAGGGTGACTTATTGATTGGACCAATACAGCTGAATTGAAGTATTATTGCGAATCAAAACTTACACTGAACGGTAGCATTATCGCATAGAAAACATTTTTGTTAATTATGTGTGTTACTGTAAAAGCTCGAACTATGGTCAATCCTAAGATTTGCTAGTGAAACCTAAAATTTACCATTTCTTAATGGTAAATTTCCAAACGGTTTCCGCTTTGCACTTTAACCATGATTTATTTGGTAAATCTTTGCATTTGCATCCAAGGCAATGTATATGTTAAAAAAGAATCATTCATGCTGGTTTGGTTGGAATCCATAATAAAACACCGCAATATTTTTTTAATAAACTTAAATTCTCACAAAGACCTTTAAGGTTAGCAAGCCGGTTATTATGTCCAGTGACCAACAGCTGCGTTTCGTGGCAGTTTCGATACGCTGCCACGAAATGCTGGAATAATATTCCCCACCCATAAGAAACCTCAATAATATTAAACATTTAAAATTCAATTGAAGTCACACCTTTTATTAGACCAGAATCACAAATATGAGTCACTGTCTATTTTTTCATATATATATATGTGTATCCTTACATACCCTTCTTTAATATTACCTATTTTAAGTACGTTTTGTTATGAATTTAAAATTGATATCTTATTATTTTAACATAGTATCATGCATGCCCTTATTTGAACATACATATTTATATAAAAACATAAATTTGTATTTATTTAATTGCGTATATTATTTATCTGATAGATACTGTTAGGGCGTTGGCGCAGGCGGTTGCGTTCTCTTGTGCACCCGGTGCACACGGCACATCAGTGTCGCGGTGCTTACTAAGTACCTTGACATACAGCTGAGTGGGCACCTTTCAGTGTCATTACTGTAATTTAGACTAAGAACTTTGTATGTGTTTGGCACTGAATAAATGATTTTATTATTATTAATATTATTAAGTGTGACCCCAAAAACGCGGGACCCCGCGCAGCGGCAGGAACTATTTATTGATATACAATTCTGAACAACGAAGTTAAGAGTTAAAGTACATTCTTAGTAACAATCTTATTAATTAATGTTTATTAGTTGATTAGTTATCACTAATAAATTAAACAATGCTACCTATACAATACAATGTACGTAGAGTTTGTAAATAGTTAGTTGATGTAAATTAAAATTATTATTTCTTATCCAACATCTAGCAGCTGACAGCAGTAAAAACTGACATATACTGAATTCGAATGGGAAAAGCCCGAAAAAGTCGTGCTATTTTCAGCAATTCTTACATTTACCAACTCATATCGATCAATGTTAGGATTTACACTTAAACATTAAGACTGTTTTTCGAGCTATTACAGCAACAAATACAATTATTTCGAATAATGTATAATGTAATAAGTAAGTGTTTAGTTATAAATAAATAAGTGTTTAGTATATTTATCTCCTGGTGAATTTATAATGAGTACGCTGTGAGGGTTCGACCGACTAAGCTCAGTCAACGTTAGTAACATAGATTGCATTAGGATCACCTACAGCCAACTGTTTAGGATAAACGTCACTTGACGACTAAAGGGATTTACCCCAAGTACATAAGTAACCACAATGTTTGTTGTTTCTGTGTTCAATGCACTGCTTACTTTTTTAATTTAATTTTTTTTTATCTTTTATACCTAGACAATTGTATGAAAGTTCTTAGTTTTTGTTATATATTTGTTTAGTATTTGTTATATATATATATATATATATAGCAATAAGTTTCATGGTTTTAAAAATAACTCCATCTGCTTCAAAATGAATGTATATGCAAATGCATAAAATTCTCAGTTTTAACCCATTGAACGCCGGGAATCCAGACTCAATAGAAAATCTATTGCGTCTGGCGCCTTAAGGCGTCATTGGCGGTCGAAACATTAATAAATTGTCCATACAATGAGTTCGATAACAATGATATTCTGTATATATAAAGGTAGATACGCCACTCGTGCCCTCAAAAACGAACCGCCAAAGAGAGTACAGTTGAAGGCAAATGTACGCTCATTCGAAATAAATGTGTATGTGTGCTGTCGCTGCATTTGGAACACTTTTTCCGGTTGTTTTGTGGGCATATCTCGAATCTATACTTATTACATCAATGCTTAATAAGAAATGGAGTTTCAAAAGAGATTTCATTATGTTTACGTGGTGACAACATACATCAAAGATATCTTTTTCATGTGATGTATGTTCCATGTTTGTTGTTATGTTTCTTGATACTGTAAATTGTTTTATTATTAAGGATAAATAAAATGTTTTATTCGCTTCTTTTGGTGTTTTAATTTTACTTTGCGTAAATGTTGGTGTAGTCACAGCCTATTAATATTATACTAGCTGAGGCCTGCGGTGTGCGATATTGTGCCGTAGAACAATGCCTATGTCTATAACTATAAACATGAAAAAAAACTGTTAATACAATACTACAGACATACACTCCTATTGATTCATATGTATAGATGAAGTAAACGGTCCATGACAGATGCAGTTTTGCGGAAATCGATAACTGCACATTTTTTTATCATCTATAAGCAGACATTTCACCGCCATCTCGCCTAATTGTAAGTGATGATGCGGCCTAGGATGGATCATGCCTGCCTAGAAAAAGCCTATAGATAGCAATATGTTCGGGCCTTCCAAAGACTGCAGATGTAAGGAATAACGAAGGAAAATCTGGGGACACGGCAGTGCCCCCGTTAAGTCCAGCGCGAAACAAACACTGCCGTACCATCCTTTACAGGATCCATTTCGCCGCATTTTCAGTCCCCAATTTGATAACCTTTGGATAATACCAGAACGCTGAATTTTTCGTCATCTAGTAAGATATAATAACCTACTTTAAATCAAAAAATTCAAGTCTGTAGGTCATTTAGTTCCGACGTTAAGCGACAGCAAAGTTTCGCATTTTCGACAGACACTCACTCACTCATGATCATCAAAATAGTACTAGTATTTCCCATTAACTCAGAGAGCTGAAATTTAGTACAGAGTTAGGGTTTAATGGCTACAAAAAGGGAAAACTATAAAAACCTGTATAATCGAAGATCTGGAGTACCTGGTGACCCTGCTTAGATAACAAAAGAGCCCAGCCAAACTATAAGAGATTGACATACCGCCTTTAAACAATATATATTACACATTTACAATAAAATTTATAATGTATTAAAAATTGTAATTAAATATTTTTTTTTAAACATTTGTACGCCTGTTAATGGCAAGACATGGTGTTACATCCTCTAATATGACACTTACCAACTGTAAAACATTTTTACTTACCTGTGTCTTACAAATAAACGCATTATTATTATTATTATTTATATTTAACATGGTGGGCCGCTTCATCCGATGTAAAAAATCGGGGGGCACGGTAGTGCCCCCGCCAAGTCGAGCGCGCTAGACCAATACAAACAGATATGTTCATGCACACAAATAATTCTACTGCCCGGGGATCTAACCCAGAACCCTTGGTGCAGTAGCCGATGTTTCAACCATTTCACCTAATGGGCCATCCATTATTAAACCTATACCTTGGATACCTTTGGAAATCCAAGGTTTAATAGTTCGTTGATTTCTAGGAATGGAAATCAATTTAGTATTAGCTTTTATAGACTCACTGATCTGAGTTATAAGGCGATGTGTTATAATAGTAGGATCGTTGCAAAACAATAATTCAGCAAGGTTTTTTTGTTGAAGACATTCTAGAGCTTTTGCAAAATCTGTTTTAGTTTTAGTTTCATAATTTTTTTTATTAAATTTAGAAGGTGACAAGATAGTAAAGTGGTCAGTTATGGTAGTCTGAAGAACTGCAATAAAAGGCGCAAATCTATTTTTGTTTACTTTGAGCATGAAATGATCAAGACAATTATTTTTCTCTTGGCAAGGTATGTCCAGCAAGAATTCCATATGCCGAGAGTTTGTTTAGATAATTAGTTCTATTGTTATATTCATAGGTAGTCTCGGAACATTTTGGTGTAATGTTGATATTTATATCACCTGTTATTTATTATAATACTTCTTTGCTTATCCAAGTATCCAGATGTTGGCATAGTGAGTTTACAAAGCTTTCAGAATTAGTAATAGATGGAGAGCGGTAAATGCAAATTTTTGAACTGTTTAAAACGTCTATCTGTAAACATGAAGCGTTGGCGATACTAGTTTCTTTCACTGTAGGCTGCAATGATTTTTTTATGTATACAACAACTCCGTCGATTTGGTTAAACTGGCGGGTGGTTTGGTAAGAATTATAGTTATTAAGCACTGGTACAGCTTTGTTAGGGCTCAGTCTACACTCACTTAGGACGACAATATCAATGTCAAATGAGATACTGGAGAGAGTTGTTAAAAAGTTATCAAAATAACAGTAAATGCTGCGTATATTTTGGGCTATTATTGTCAGGTCATTTTTATTAATTGAGATATGAGATGGCAGCTCTGAACTATCGCATTCTACAACTCGCGCAAATTCTATTTTGTCTATCGTGTTCAAGTTATGAAGTGTATAAAAGGATGAGAGACCTACTGACGTGGTAGCAAAGGAGATGTAAATGTGTGTTTTTTATGTTTCGGTTTGTTTTAGTGTATTTATTAAGGTTATGTAGTATTAGATATACAAGTAAGAGTGAGAGAGTGAATAATTGTGTGTACTTGCATATAGTTTTATGAATGTGTAAAAGTTGGTATGATGTGATGTTTGTTTTTGTCGGTTTTGTAAGTATGCAACAACTTAAAATTTAAATAGGATTAAACAATATAATAAAATATTAACAACATTGATCTGTACACTTCAGAATACGATTTGACACATAGGAGAGTAGGAATCCAGAGATATTCACAAATCCAGAGAATGCTTATATTCAAATATTGAATATAAAATAGTCAGGATACTTGCTGTTGAGTATTGATAAGTTGTTGTACTTGACTTTCACTTCTAATCCTAATAATAGGCGAGTTTTCATTCTCTCTCATGTATACTTTGCCATAAGCGGTCCAGCAGAATCTGAAGTTTCTTGTTTTGGCAAAATCGCGAGATAGAAAATACAGGCGCGCCGATTTAGGCGTGAGGTGTTCAGTTATAAATATAGGGTTATCCTCGTTTGTCTTGAAGCCAAGATGTTTGGCACATAATCCCCGCCAAGTCGAGCGCGAAGCAAACACTGCCGTACCATTACCATCCTTTACAGGATCCATTTCGCCGCATTTTCAGGCCCCGATTTGAGAACCTTTGGATAATACCAGAGCGCTGAAATTTTCGTCATCTAGTAAGATATAATAACTTACTTTAAATCCAAAATTTCAAGTCTGTAGGTCATTTAGTTCCGACGTTAAGCGAAAGCAAAGTTTCGCATTTTCGACAGACACTCATCACTCATGATCATCAAAATAGAACTAGTACTTCCCATTAACTCAGAAAGCTGAAATTCGGTACAGAGTTAGGGTTTAATGGCTACATAAAGGGAAAACTATGAAAACTTCGAAAATCGAAGTTCGATAATACCAGAGCGCTGAAATTTTCGTCATCTAGTAAGATAAGATAAGATAAGATAAAAATTCTTTATTGCACATAAGAAAAAAAAAAGATACAATACAACAAGTAACAACAAAAGACAAGTACAAAGTAGGCGGCCTTATTGCTAGGGTAGCAATTTCTGCCAGGCAACCTTTGGGTAGAAGAAAAATATTCTTATAGGTAAGCGGGCTAGTGCAAAACGAATCAAAACTTAATCTAAATGCATAGTTATAAAACAATATTACATAAACTAAGTACACATTACTGCATAAATAATTATACAATAAACTAATAAATATTAAACAATAATAATAAACTAATAAATAATAAAACAAAATACATAAACTAATGGAAGATAGGATAATTCAATCTACAATCAGAAACAACATAAAGAAAAAGACAACGACAGATCGAGAAATAATAATAATATAAGGATCACTAATATTTATCGCTTACTTGCAAGTAATGTTTTTTGATACTGCTCTTAAAAGTCTCAAGAGACGGTGCTCGACGAATGACCTCGGGCAAGGCATTCCACAGCTTGATTGCTCGTACTGTGAAGGACTTTCCGTAGAAGTCAGTCTTGTGAGATGGCAGGTCAAGCGTCAATTTAGAGTTGGCACGCAAATTGCGGCCCAAGCTTGCAGAGCGAAAAAAAAGCGATCCTTAAGATAAAGAGGTGTGTTAGGGTGGGAAAGAATGGAATAAAGGAGGGAAAGAATGTGACAGTCCCTTCTACGGGCAATAGGCAGCCATTGAAGTTGGGACCTATATGAGGAGACATGGTCATACTTACGCAGGCCAAATATAAACCTTATACAGAGATTCTGCAGACGTTCGAGTTTATTTAATAGTTGAACAGATAAATCAGGATAACAAACGTCTGCATAATCCAGTACAGGAAGGAAAAGCGAATGTGCGAAGTTTACTTTGGTTTTGGTCGGCAAAAGATTCCTAAGACGCTTAAGAGACCCGTAAGCGGCAAACACCTTCCTACTTACCTCGGATACCTGGTGATTCCACAAAAAAGAGTCATCAAACGTAATGCCTAGGTTTTTGACTTTACGGCTGTAGGGAATAGTAATTCCATCAAAGATGATCTGGGGTAGCAAGTCATGCTTAATCCGTGCAATATACCAGGGGCTACCTATTATGATGGTCTGAGTTTTAGCTGGATTAACTTTCAAGCCAAAGGAACGACTCCACTCAGCAATATTGGTGAGGTCTCTGTTGGTAGCCTCGATAGCAACTGAGAGATCAGAAAGATATAATAACTTACTTTAAATCCAAAATTTCAAGTCTGTAGGTCATTTAGTTCCGACGTTAAGCGAAAGCAAAGTTTCGCATTTTCGACAGACACTCACTCACTCACTCCTATTCCTATTCAACCTATCGCAGTCCACTGCTGGACATAGGTCTCCCCCATTTCGCGCCAGATATCCCGGTCCTCCGCTTTCCTCATCCAGCCTCCACCAGCGACCTTCCGCAAGTCGTCGGTCCATCGGGCCGGAGGGCGTCCTACGCTACGCTTGCCGAAACGCGGTCTCCACTCCAGAACTCGTCTGCTCCAACGGCCATCGGTTCTGCGACATACGTGACCAGCCCACTGCCACTTCAACTTGCTGATCCGGCGGGCTATGTCGGTAACTCTTCACTCACTCACTCATGATCATCAAAATAGAACTAGTACTTCCCATTAACTCAGAAAGCTGAAATTCGGTACAGAGTTAGGGTTTAATGCTACATAAAGGAAAACTATGAAACTTCGAAAATCGAGATCTGGAGTACCTGGTGACCCTGCTTAGATAACAATATCATCAAATAGAACTAGTACTTCCCATTAACTCACAGAGCTGAAATTTGTACAGAGTCAAGGTTTAATGGTTACATAAAGGGAAAACTATAAAACTTGGATAATCGAAGATCTGGAGTACCTGGTGACCTGCTTAGATAAAAAAGAGCCCAGCCAAACTATAAGAGATTGACATACCGCTTTAAACAATATATATTTAACATGGTGGGCTTCATCCGATGTAAAAATCGGGGGGCACGGTAGTGCCCCGCCAAGTCGAGCGCGCTAGACAATACAAACAGACATGTTGTGCACATAAATATTTGTAGGTACTGCCCGGGGATCGAACCCGGAACCCTTGGTGTAGTAGCCGACGTTTCAACCATTACACCCAATGGGTCGTCTAATATTCCTTTCAAGTTTCTACAAAAAGAAGTAAAATCCCACCAAAAACATTCTGTAAAAAATCTAGCCAAGTCTCGATGGAGCTACTTGATATCTCTAAAAAGTAATGGAATCAAGACAAAGACGTGCCAAGTCTAAGGTTCCTTACTGCAATTAATTAATTATTATGGTTAATGTTGTGTGACTTGGCCGTTGAACATTCTTTATACGTTAGTGGCTTTATCAAGCCTACAATCGATGGGCTATTGAATCACCGTTTTCCAAGTGGCAAATTTGTACCGTCAATGGGTAGCGGTTCTGGCGACATATTGGTGCAATAGTGTCATGAAGCACCTAGTTTTGTATCCTTGTTTACTCTTCAACGGCCAAGTCACACAACATCAACCATAATAATTAATTAATTGCAGTAAGGAGACCTTAGACTTGGCACGTCTTTGTCTTGATTTCATTACTTTTTAGAGATAATCAAGCAGCTCCATCGAGACTTGGCTAGATTTTTTACAGAATGTTTTTGGTGGGATACTATCATCACTTTGGATGAAGGATCCATGGAAGTAATAAATTCAACCGTTTTCCTGGGTCAAAATTGCAGTGGGGTCCGCATATTGCGGCTTTGGCAGGAAGGCTCAGTTCCGCTGCATATGCTGTAAGGAAGATAAGAAGTCTCACTGATATTGAGACTGCAAGTCTTGTGTATTTTAGCTATTTTCACAGCGTTATGTCTTATGGTCTACTTTTATGGGGGTCTGCTGCTGATCTACGAACAATTTTTGTATTGCAGAAAAGAGCATTACTTTTGTTTTTTTTGTTATCATCTATTTAAATTTATATAATACTTAACTGCTTAATAGTACTTTTGTAGATTATTATATTTTTACCAATACTTAATATAATAAAAATTGTAAATATAATTTGCTTTATATAATTATTTTGTATACAAATGATTGAAATGAAATGCCATTTATTCGCTATAAATCATAGGTACACGAGGTTTTATACAAATATTACATTCCGCTACGATTGACCCGGTGGGTCATACGAATCTGGGGGCACAGCAGTGCCCCCGCCAAGTCGAGCGCGAAGCAAACACTGCCGTACCATTACCATCCTTTACAGGATCCATTTCGCCGCATTTTCAGGCCCGATTTGAGAACCTTTGGATAATACCAGAGCGCTGAAATTTTCGTCATCTAGTAAGATATAATAACTTACTTTAAATCCAAAATTTCAAGTCTGTAGGTCATTTAGTTCCGACGTTAAGCGAAAGCAAAGCAAAGTTTCGCATTTTCGACAGACACTCATCACTCATGATCATCAAAATAGAACTAGTACTTCCCATTAACTCAGAAAGCTGAAATTCGGTACAGAGTTAGGGTTTAATGGCTACATAAAGGGAAACTATGAAAACTTCGAAAATCGAAGTTCGATAATACCAGAGCGCTGAAATTTTCGTCATCTAGTAAGATATAATAACTTACTTTAAATCCAAAATTTCAAGTCTGTAGGTCATTTAGTTCCGACGTTAAGCGAAAGCAAAGTTTCGCATTTTCGACAGACACTCATCACTGATCATCAAATAGAACTAGTACTTCCATTAACTCAGAAGCTGAAATTCGGTACAGAGTTAGGGTTTAATGGCTACATAAAGGGAAAACTATGAAAACTTCGAAAATCGAAGATCTGGAGTATCTGGTGACCCTGCTTAGATAACAAAATCATCAAAATAGAACTACTACTTCCCATTAACTCACAGAGCTGAAATTCGGTACCTGGTGGTTTACCTGGTGACCCTGCTTAGATAACAAAAGAGCCCAGCCAAACTATAAGAGATTGACATACCGCCTTTAAGCAATATATATTTAACATGGTGGGCCGCTTCATCCGATGTCAAAAATCGGGGGGCACGGTAGTGCCCCCGTCAAGTCGAGCGCGCTAGACCAATACAAACAGACATGTTGGTGCACACAAATATTTGTAGGTACTGCCCGGGGGATTCAATAGCCCATCGATTGTAGGCTTGATAAAGCCACTAACGTATAAAGAATGTTCAACGGCTAAGTCATACAACATTAACCATAATAATTAATTAATTGCAGTAAGGAACCTTAGACTTGGCACGTCTTTGTCTTGATTTCATTACTTTTTAGTGATAATCAAGCAGCTCCATCGAGACTTGGCTAGATTTTTTACAGAATATTTATTTAAAGAAAAGAACATGCTATATAATTTTAATGATACTAATTAATTAATATTGTAAATCCATTAACTTTCTCATAACCAGCCTAATCAAGTTTATCAGCCAGATATTCCTCTACTCTGTAATAGCACTTTTCCACGAGTAGGGTTTTTAGGGCATCCTTGAACTTCGTTCCGTCCAAATCTAACAAGTATTTTGGAAGCTTGTTGTACAGTTGCCGTGCCATTCCAATGACATTTTTCTTCCTTAGTGCAGTCCTGCATTTTATCCTCACTTGTAGGAAATGTAGTACTAACCTTTTCATTTTTGTTATTTACTTCTATCTGGGGGCACGGCAGTGCCCCCGCCAAGTCGAGCGCGAAGCAAACACAGCCGTACCATCCTTTACAGGATCCATTTCGCCGCATTTTCAGGCCCCGATTTGAGAACCTTTGGATAATACCAGAGCGATGAAATTTTCGTCATCTAGTAAGATATGATAACTTACTTTAAATCCAAAATTTCAAGTCTGTAGGTCATTTAGTTCCGACGTTAAGCGAAAGCAAAGTTTCGCATTTTCGACAGACACTCACTCATGATCATCAAAATAGAACTAGTACATCCCATTAACTCAGAAAGCTGAAATTCGGAACAGAGTTAGGGTTTAATGGCTACATAAAGGGAGAACTATGAAAACTTCGAAAATCGAAGATCTGGAGTACCTGGTGACCCTGCTTAGATAACAAAATCATCAAAATAGAACTAGTACTTCCCATTAACTCACAGAGCTGAAATTTGGTGCAGAGTCAGGGTTTAATGGTTACATAAAGGAAAACTATAATACTTGGATAATCGAAGATCTGGAGTACCTGGTGACCCTGCTTAGATAACAAAGAGCCCAGCCAAACTATAAGAGATTGACATACCGCCTTTAAACAATATATATTTAACATGGTGGGCCGCTTCATCCGATGTCAAACAAGGGGGCACGGTAGTTCCCCGCCAAGTCGAGCGCGCTAGACCAATACAAACAGACATGTTGGTGCACAATAAATATTTGTAGGTACCCCGGGGATCGAACCGGAACCCTTGGTGTAGTAGCCGACGTTTCAACCATTACACCCAATGGGTCGTCTAATATCCTTCAAGTTTCTACAAAAAGAAGTAAAATCCCACCAAAAACATTCTGTAAAAAATCTAGCCAAGTCTCGATGGAACTGCTTGATTATCTCTAAAAAGTAATGAAATCAAGACAAAGACGTGTCAAGTCTAAGGTTCCTTACTGCAATTAATTAATTATTATGGTTAATGTTGTGTGACTTGGCCGTTGAACATTCTTTATACGTTAGTGGCTTTATCAAGCCTACAATCGATGGGCTATTGAATCACCGTTTTCCAAGTGGCAAATTTGTACCGTCAATGGGTAGCGGTTCTGGCGACAGATTGGTGCAATGGTGTCATGAAGCACCTAGTTTTGTATCCTTGTGTACTCTTCAACGGCCAAGTCACACAACATCAATGAATGTTTTTGGTGGGATTCAATTTTACAATATGTATTTACATTATTATTTTCATTATTTTCACTTCAATATCACTATGCATTGTAACTCTCGATTCTTTCAGCCGCAATTACTTCGGTCCGGGAGTACTTATACGTACCGGACCCATTGCATTCGATGCTATAGCATTTTTCCTTCATTATCCATTGAATCTTTTATTGTTTTCTCTTTAATATTAACTTTAAATCACCTTTTTCATTTATTTGACATGTTTGTTTATATTTTTGTCGTTTCCCCTAGCAACGCTGAATTTATTCTTAAATTCCCTATTTTAGCTATATGACCTACGTTAAAATCTAATTTATTTCGAAATTAAATAGAAATGATTTGAAATTTGACGGTAGTCAAGAAAAAAAAATGGAGGCTTTGGCTGCTGTAGGGAGGCTTTTCGATTCATTCTTTCACCAGTTTTGTTTCGGATTATTTTACTAGTCTGATACGAGTCTATTCTTTGTGGAGAATCATAATATACCAAACTCTCATTTACATTCCACAAATCGCTGCTGCCGCTGCTGCTGCCGAGGCTGTTACGTGAGAAGCCAAACTATTGGAGCTTCGGGTGTCCTATCGCCGGAGCTGACGCGCATCAGGTGCCAGTCAATCCCTGGAAGCGCCCTAATACTACGCGGCCCTGTGGAATCAAGCCCTCCACGGCGCCTCAAACTCACTGCTCGTGCCATCGTGCTCATCCCTGCAGTTTCCTTGTGCATCCTAAGCTGTAGAAGACGAACAAGGAAGATACAAGCTCCCACACTATACACCATCATATATACCTCTCACTCTACACCTCCACTCATTCCCATCCGTGTTTAATTATTTTGTATTAGGTCTATTATATTAAATTCCATATCCCTCTATTATTGGTCTTCTCATTTGTCGCTTCACGACACACTATGGCCGGTTTTCTAGGTCGAAGTCCCAATATGGAAAACAGCTGTCTGTTGATATCAGATTGAAAGTTGACCTAATGCATCGTTTTTGAGCTCTAAAAACAACTTCCCTATAAGATGAGTTACCCCAAAATATTACTCCATACCGCAATGTAGTCATGACGAATCCAAGATACGCCGACAATACTGTTTCCCGATTAGAAACTTTTGTAAGTTTGGTTAAAGCAAATGAAAATCTGTACAGTCTCTTACATACTTCTACAGCGTGGGTCTCCCATTTCATTTATTAAACACAAATATTTTGAAAAAAGTAACAACTGAGTTTCTTGCTGGTTTCTTCTCGGTGGAAAACTACCTCCCGAACCAGTGGAAGCTTCATTTGACATTCATAAGTGTTCTGTAAGGACCTAAACGTAGAGCGTCGGTGGCTCAATGGTGTGGACTGTTGCCCTCCTACCGGGAGGGCGGGAGGTTCAAATCCCGCCACGTACCAATGTGTTTTCGAATTTTCGAAAAATATATGTACGTTATCCGACGCTCTTACGGTGAAGGAAAACATCGTGAGGAAACCTGCGCACGCCTGCGAAGAAATTCAAAGTCGTCCAACCCGCACTGGGCCCGCGTGGACGACTAAGGCCTAATCATCCTATACGGGTAGGCTCATGCCCCTCGGTGGGGACGTTTAATGAGCTGATGATGATGAAGGACCTAAACAAAACTGTAGAACCACCGCCGAGGTCGATCGCGCCAGAATGGTGGTATCCGCAGTGAAAGCGAAATAGCTTATAGAACTTAAGAGGACTCTTTACCTTATACTAAGTTAAACTATAGTTGTTCCATCAACTATTGTTGAACTTAGTATAAGGGAAGATCTATCAGACATTAAGTCAACTATAAATATTTAAAGTCAATGCTAATGCAATAAACGTAACCGTTTAAATAGTTTGCAAGGAAACATTGTTACATATAAAAACACCGCAGTTTTCTAAATAAAGACAGTTCGTATTCAGCAGCTCTACTGAGCACACAAGTTCATTTTCGCTCCCTACAATTCTACCAAAGTGGTGACCCGACGTTTGAAGAACTACGCTGAAGCCCGACGACTGAAAAGCTGCCTGAAGAGAAAAATACCTGCTCATCTCCAGCAAAATATACAACGAAGAAGCAACACCTGCAAGCCACACCGTCGTCCTACAGTCCCAATCGGTAATATTTCGCTTTCACTGCGGATACCACTATTTTTGAAGCCGCCACACACGCCAGTAGGAAGAGTGACAAGCATATATGCAATGTATTATTTATCTGACGCTCCCCTGGCAAGGGTAAGTGATATACGAGACTTAGGTTTAATATTAGATACTAAATTGGACTTTCATGATCACATGAATAAGATATGCAAAACAGCCAGCAAAATGCTTGGTTTCGTAATACGAACTGCGTCACAGTTTAGAAAATTGGAGGTTGCCCTTGTTCTTTACAATGCATACGTAAGAAGTAAACTGGAATATGGTGCTATTGTATGGGATTCGTATGAGATGAAATATATCACAATGATCGAAAGAATACAGCGAAAATTTGCACGATGGTTGTATAAGAGGAGATATGGGTACTACCCCTACCTATACCCGTCGATGTTTGTGGCTGGAATGGTAGGGATCAATTCTCTTAAATTCCGGAGATTAATGCAAACTTGTAAAAATATTGGCGGGTATTATGAAAACTGCCTGGCCAATTATTTGGTGTCGGCCATCGTTGATGGTCGACAAGCCTTCACTTGCACGGTGATCGTCTTACGGTGTGCCCGCTCACATGACGCGCCGAGCTCGTCGCATCATTTTGAAAGCCGTGCTTTCCAAGTGCAATCCCCGGCTGCGGTCTCCACACTTCCGCGCCGGTCTTCTTGCTGATCTGGACGAGAAGGACGTGAACCAGCACAAGGCCTGCGTCCGTGACGGGGTCGACTCAAAGGTTGGTCGGGTGTTTCTTTTACGAGCCGGATTTTTGCAGGGATTGTGGCATACCTTATCTACACCTAGGTACTCCACATTCACATACTCTCATTATACATACAGTCCACTCCACAAATCACACAATAAGTGAAACAAAAACTACCCAGTGCGACGTCCGCACACAAACAATTATATTTTATTTATCTGTAATACGCAATATAGACCTGTAATATGCAATATATCGAACTATAGACCTATATCTTGGCTTGGCACTGTGAGTAAAATAGTTGAAAAAGCATTTAACGTGAGGCTCACTAACTTCTTGGAAAGGAAAAACATTTTGTCTAGTTCCCAATATGGCTTCAGATCAGGCAAAAATACCGAAGATGTAGTGACCAAGCTTTCGGAAATAGTTACAAAATCTCTAGACTCAGGCAAGAGATGCTTAGCTATTTTCCTGGACCTCAAAAAAGCATTCGATACTGTTTCCATACCGCTCCTCCTTGCGAAGCTTGAGCTTGGGGCTGCCTCTGGAATGGTTGCGTGATTACTTGACTGCTAGAAGTCAAGTAGTGAGAGTGGAAGGTATATGTAGCTCAAGTTCATCTGTAACCTACGGAATTCCTCAAGGTAGTAACCTCGGCCCTACCCTCTTCTTGGCTTACGTAAATGATCTTTGCAATCTGGAACTAGATAACGGGAGTATTTTAGCATTTGCAGATGACACAGCACTCGTTTTTAACGGAAATTCATGGCCACTACTAGAAAAATCTGCAGAAGATGGACTACGGAAAGTTATAAAATGGCTAGATCATAACTTACTTACAATAAATGTGCCTAAAACTAAATACATATGTTTCAGGATAACTTGCGTTTCAAACCCCCCTATTGACTTTAATATTCAAGCTCACTCCTCTAGCTGCTCTTTAGACATCGGCTGCGATTGTGTCTCCTTACAACAAACAGAAAATCACAAATATCTGGGAGTAATTGTTGATAGAAACTTAAACTGGCATCCTCAAATTACGATATTAAGCAAAAGAATCAGAAAACTGTTACCCATATTCAGGAACCTACGAGATATTGCGGACTTCAAAGTTGTAATAAATATTTACTATGCTCTATGCCAATCTTTGCTTACTTATTGTATAACGTTGTGGGGTGGTGCCGCTCCTTGTTATCTTATTGAGCTGGAAAGAGCACAAAGAGCGGTTATTAAAGTTATGACTGGAAAACCAAGAAAGTACAGTACCAAAAAGCTCTATGAATACTCAAATCTTCTAACCGTTAGGCAACTTTACTTCCTTAGTTCTGTACTTCGATATCATAAAACCATAGACCCGTCTTTGGTACCTCCTACTAAACGACGATTTCGGCCTCCTGTTCCCACCTATAAAACAATCTTTGCTAGGCGGCAATATTTTTATATGGGACCATTTTTATATAGATACTTCAATGACATACATCAAATTATTAAATCAAATCGATATACAATCAAAACAAAAATAAAAAGTTGTTTGAATCAGCTTGATTACCATAAAACGGAAGAAATAATCAAACTTAAATAAACACCCTTTTTAACACGCACACACGCACAAACACATACATACACCCACGCACACACATACATACACAAAAACACACACACACACTAATACCCCACTCAAACACATACACACATTTTTATTGCATGCACTCATCCACATACACTCTCATTACATATCACAAAATATACATACGCCTCTAATATGCGGTAACTGGTGCAACTTATGTCAGCCAGCAACCTATCACTTGTACCATACGCCAAATACAACTGTGTAGAAAATATTTATTTGCACCCAGATGCTAACCACAATCTTTATGTACCCTCAAAAATTTTTAATGCACTACCGGTTATTTTTATAAAGCTTAATACAATATTTTTGTGTTTCTGTAGAATACATATTGTAACTATTGTTTACGGGGTGGAGGGTTGACCACCGGAGATACAGGAACCTAGTTCAGGTGTCAGCCCGCCATATTCTCCTATGATTAATATTTAATAGTACGTTATTTTTTTCTTGAATGGTGAGAAATAAAGAAATTTATTATTATTATTTATAATAAGATCGATAGCTCAATGATACTGAGTAAGGTGGAACTCCTAGTTCCTTATCGATTGAGTTGGGATGAGGAGGGTACGGTGGCGCCGCGAAGGCTGCCGCGCCTCCTACGGCGGCCCCAGACACGCACCAAGTACGCTGCGCATGCGCCTACCTTTCGTTCTCTATGCCTAATTGGTAATATGCTCGCTCAACACTTTGACATTGACATATTTGCAGACAGCTTCGCCCATATTTTCAACCAATGCTTGCTATATGTAAACGAGGTGTCCAACAGTTGACATTTATTAAACAATCTGATGTACATTATTTTTTAATGTTTAATTACTTGACATTTTTATACTATATTTTTAGTCTTGTGACATTATTTATAATGTATGAATTTTTGGACATTTTGCTTATTACTATCGCTTTAATTTAACTTAGATCTTTATTTTTCTCTTATTATTAATCAATTTGCTATTTGTATGTTATTTTATTTTTAATGTTCAATTATTTGTCATTTTTAAATCTGACTTTTTTTATAATTTGACGTTTAGTATAATTTGACATTTATAACTTGTAACGAATTTTTTTCATGTATTAATTGTATTGACCCTTCGTGTTTGTTTTTTTTTATGTGTGGCATGATGATGTTTTGGGTAACTGTAAGTCATTATGTGAATTGATGTAATAATAAATAAATAAACATGGCCCACATGGTCATTGCACAACTGGAAAAGCAAGATGTGGAGCAGATCTCCGACCTCCTCTACAACCCACCAGAGAAGGACGCATACCAGGCCATAAAGGAACGTCTCATCGCCGAGTACGAGGAATCGGACAGTCGCCAGTTCCAGAAGCTGCTGTCCGAAATAGAGCTCGGCGAACAGAAGCCGTCTCAGTTACTTCGTCTATCGTATCGTATCGTTATCTGCCACCACACATCCGATCAGTCCTCCCCGTCAGCGAATCATTCAGCACATAGACAGCACTAGAAGAACTATCCTTTATCGCCGACAAAATGATGGAGCAGACCCGCGAAGTAGTAGCAGTCAGCTCATCTCCGTCGCCGCATCCTTACCAATATTCAACACCGCTACCAGCCGCCGACACGCGATTCCTCACCAATGAAATCAGGAAACTGTCACTCGAAATCGCCGAACTGAAATCAAGACCACCAGAACCACACTATCATAATTACAGAAGAAACAGATACCCATCGCGAAGTCGAAGTAGCCGATCTCGTTCAAAGTTCTCCGACGCCGTACTGTTTGGGGTTAAAGCCCAAAAATGTACCTCAAATTGCACATTCCAAAGCAATAAGACATCGGAAAACTAGAAAGAACGTTGGCAGCGGCGGAAACCGGCGTTCAAGAATATTCATACCGCCTATTTGTCACGGACAAGAAAACCGGACTTTCGTTTCTGGTAGACACGGGAGCAAACATATCCGTCCTACCTAGAACAAAAGGGCAAAAGTCACCTAGTACACCGCTAGATTTCAAACTATACGCCGCCAATAACACCGTAATATCAACCTATGGTGAGAAGACACTTGAACTCGATCTCAACCTTCGACGACTATACAAATGGAAGTTCATCGTGGCCGACGTATCCAAACCAATCCTCGAAGCCGATTTCCTAAAACTCTACGTCAACGCACCAATTCGAGTCACAAACCTACCTACCGTCAGGTCAACCCGTTTACTGCCGTGCCCGACCCATACCGCCACACAGATACGAAAGGGTTAAGAAGGAATTCAAAAATATGATGCAACAAGGCCTATGCCGTCCCAGCAAAAGCGCATGGTTATCACCTCTTCACATTATGCCGAAAAAGAATGGCGATATAAGAGTCTGTGGTGATTAAATTATCGACGATTGAATGCGACTGGGCCCGCGTGGATGACTAAGGCCTAATCACCCTATACGGGTAGGCTCGTGCCCCTCGGTGGGGACGTTTAATGAGCTGATGATGATGAACGCGATAACGAAAGCCGATCGCTATCCGGTACCACGAGTGAAGGATTTCACTTACCAGCTCTCCAGGAAGACTATATTCTCAACTTTAGACCTAAATGGTGCATACCACAATTGACAGTACGTGATGAGGATATAGAGAAGACCGCCATCATAACACCGATGGGATTATTCGAATTTCCGCGCATGTGCCCAGTTGGATGCCCAACTACACTCACAAGCGATCAAGGTCGTCAGTTTGAAAGTCAGCTGTTCACCAACCTAAAAAATAATGGGATCAAAACGAAATCGAACTAAGCCGTATCACCCACAAAGCAACGGAATCATTGAACGCTGGCATCGCACACTCACACACACACACACTACGCACGAAATTATCAAACTCAAATTCATGGATCGACGAATTACCTACCGTATTACTCGGATTGCGAGCCACCTTACGCACAGCCGGAGTTAGCCCCGATGAACTTACCTACGGGTATAACCTTTTTTCCTCCGAGGGTATAACTTACGACTACCAGGTGATTTTTTCGCAACAACTTCAATAACAACTCAAACAGCAGATTATACGTTCGTCGACCAACTACGTGCTACTATAGAGAATAACAGACCGAAACAATCAAGTCATCATAATAGCCAACATCGCATTTTCATTCACCAAGATCTACAAAACTGCAGCCATGTATTTCTGGCAAAAGATGTTTTTTAAACAAAGTTATGTTATTTACCTAAATCCAACCAATAATATTCAATCATATAAGTTATATCAGATAAGTTTAGGTTTAGATAAGCTTTAAGTTGTCTATGTGGCCAAAGCTGTGTACACATATAATTGGCATTTATACGAACCAATGTATCTAAATTTCATAGATGTCGTGTATCTTTTGTATGCAATGGTGTTGTTGGTGTACCTTTATAAGTAAATAAATTAATAAATTCATATTAACCCACTTAAGCGTAATAATTTTGTTTTACTTGGATTTTTATTTCTCATATATGTTACATGATCAAACGAACTTCACAAGTTAAATTCGATCAGTATTATATGAATTAGCTTCATTCGAAGATATAATAAATTTACCATGTAGTCCCTTAACCTGTAAGGCAACTTCGCACTATTAAGAGATTTATTGGTATATTGACCAAGAAAAAAAAGTTAGCTGTCAACCTACATTTCCCTATGACGGAACTTTTCATTCTTTAGAGATCATTATTATACCAAAAACTTTGTAAAATGGGTGAGGTGGGAGGGTGATTATATCTTCGAATGAAGCCAATTCATATAATACTGATCGAATTTAACTTGTGAAGTTCGTTTGATCATGTAACATATATGAGAAATTAAAATCCAAGTAAAACAAAATTATTACGCTTAAGTGGGTTAATATGAATTTATTAATTAATTTATTAATTAAAAGTTAATAACTTACTTTAAATCCAAAATTTCAAGTCTGTAAGTCATTTAGTTCCGACGTTAAGCGAAAGCAAAGTTTCGCATTTTCGACAGACACTCACTCACTCACTCAAATAGAACTAGTACTTCCCACTAACTCAGAAAGCTGAAATTCGGTACAGAGTTAGGGTTTAATGGCTACATAAAGGGAAAGTCACACAACATCAACCATAATAATTAATTAATTGCAGTAAGGAACCTTAGACTTGGCACGTCTTTGTCTTGATTTCATTACTTTTTAGAGATAATCAAGCAGCTCCATCGAGACTTGGCTAGATTTTTTACAGAATGTTTTTGGTGGGTTATAAATTTACCATGTAGATGTTTAGAGCTAAAGTTTTTGGTATCCGTTCTTATAGGATTTCAACATATATTTATAACCGTTGAAACATCATTTATGATTTATATACAAATTTAGCGAGTGCGCTATTTATATTATATATTATTATTATTAATTATACTTGTTTGGTAATTTATTTGAGCACAGCCTCTGCTGTTTAAATTATTATCACCTTTAATAGGTCGATTGTAAAAGTTTGCATATGTTATTAATGTATTTGTCTAACCTTATAGTTTATTATTGTATAGTATTAGCGGACACTTCCGCAGCTGTAGTGGATGAGTGCTGTGTGATATGTGCACTACATATGAACACCTCAACTCAGCTATCCGAAACTGATGGTTTGGCTTATGGGGTGCTTAAAATCTCAGTAAAAGGTTATTTGATTCACAGCTTCTCAAATACTTTGTAATATACAAGTTGATACTTGCAATTTCGTCAGCCTAAATTTTTTGTAAAAAAACGGTAGATTGGTCACGTTCTGGTACTGAAGATTATTTATGTCCGAAATGATGAGGTGATGATTTTTACCTTACAATGATAAAATATTGTTACTGAATTTTATTACGGAAAACGTTTGGACTCCGTGTCCCGTAGGGCTAAGAGCCTCTTTTTAGTTTTTTTTTTGAACGAAATGGGATCATTATGGAATCAGTCTGAAATATAGTTTCGGACTATTCGTGGGTCGTAGGTAAAACTGTACTTGACAGCTATAGGTGGTAATTTATAATAAGCGCTTAAAGTAAACGTTTTGCTTGGTGTGTGAGCCTTTGTCATTTCCTAGCAATAATGATAGGGCTGATCTGTGTCTATTTTACGTACCATAGGAAGAACTTTTATTAAATTGTTCTGCTAAAAACAAAGAAACTGCAATAATAGAATCATAATATGGGTCAAAGTAAGTATTATAGAATATTTGCCACCGTTTGTAATAAAAACTGATCTGGGTTAAGGTATTTTTAATGTAAACTGGCTAGTGTTAGAACGGGAGACCCTCACATCGTGATCGCGGTCCTGAGAGCATCGCTGATGTCCGGGAATGTGTACTGAGCCGTTGTTGGCTCGTAGAAGTGGAAATTGTGAAATCATTATTCAAATCTAGGTAAACTACTTTAGAAATAATAAGACGTTTAAAAGTAGTGTTTTCTTTTAAAATAATAAATGTTATACAATAAGAAGTTTTTTGATAAGTCCTCTTAATTCTGGGTCCCCCAGGATAGGTATAAACTAATATGCCAGTTAATTATTTTGCTTAGTCACCTTAAAATTTAAGGCAAATAATGGTAATGAAACAGAAAAACCAAGAATTTCATATGGAAAGTAAATGCATCTACAATAAATGGTACTGTATCACGTTCCCACGAAGCAAATTAATGACGTTTAGCATTGGTGCGGTAACAAAAAAGGTCAATGTCTCAAAGTCAAAGACAAAATTCATTTAATCAGATTAGAATTAAGAAGCCCTTATGAACGTCAAAAAGAATACAAAAAATATAATAAAAATGTATTTGAAATACCAAAGTAAAGCACAATAATGAATTTTGATACTTGGAAAAAAGCGCTTCGGCGTTTTGGTCTGTATGTCTGTCCTAGTTTTTTAAGAAATGATTTGAAAAGTTGACCAATTCATATCTGTATCGATTTTTGTTTTATTATTGTATGAAGCATATAGGAAAATTTTCCGCTTCTTGCACAATTGCTAAATAGCTCGAGCTTGTATATTCAAATATACACCCATACGATTTATAAAGCTGGTTGCCGTGATATTTTATATTCTTAATAAAAAAGTACAATTCGTCATTTCATTCTAATATATAATAATTAAACAGTTTAGGTCATGTAGAACATTGTTTTAAATTTAACTTTCGTATCCGTAAGATTCGTAATTTTAAATCGCTAATAGTTTTTCTCGTTCTTATTGCTGTCTGTATAAGCAGCCTTAATAAAAGACTGGGCATGTTGCTATCACAAATTGTATTGAATCTGCGTTTTCCCTTAAAGTTTGTCTGGGAAAAAGAGTAAAACGTGTCAATAAATCTTATTATATTATTTCATTGCCCATCCGGTAATGATCTATTTACCTAGTCTTATATAAAGATTTTTTATTTATTTATTTTTTATTAAGACTATTATAATAAACAACAGATCCACGACGTATCAGGAAAATGTCGTTTCTTTTAGATTGAATAAAGTGTTTGAAGGGTTTTTCCGAAACATAATTATAATAATTCTAAGTTAATTCTAGTATATAACAGAAGTAAATCCATTTGATCTTAGTGTTGAAATAACTTCTTTCCTCAATTTTGACAAAGACCGTGGTTTCTCATTAAAACCATAGGGCATAGCCGTTAATTTGCAAGTTATATTGTTAAATAAAATCGTAGGTAAGTATTTAATGTGTTGTCAGAAAACCAAATATGATGTGATTGCTAAATAGCCACCTTCTGGTATTAATTGGGTGGTAATTTTGAGGCCGTGCGGTTATCCTCCATTTTAAAATGAACTATTCCATCAAACTTATTTTATGGTTTCAAATTTTGAGATATACCTGTAGCCGCCGATAGAATTCGGTGCTAATTGATTCTCTATGAAAATTGATCATTAACGTGCTCATTACATTTTGTTATAGTTCCATGACTTATTAAGTCTTGAATAGCTGTGACCATATTTAATTGGTCGGAAGATGATATGTTATTTTTAAGGGTACGAGTCGAAATCACCAGTATTTCTAATAGAATGGGGAAACCTGACTTTACAATGGGTAAAGTCAAATTTGTAGTATAATCTAAGACAGGAATAATAATAGTGTAAATTTCCAACAAATACCTCCAACAAATACCTGCATTATTGTCGCGGTTAGGCAGCTACGAAAGTTGACAACCTCGGCTGATTGGCAGCAAATTGTGTCTTACCTGCTGGTTGAGTCGTCCTCTGGTCGCGTTTACATATTTAACTTGTGAATCCAATTCAACTCGGTAAGAAGAAGAAGGGGAGACTCATCGAGTTTCCCTGAAAGCATGATTGCATTATTGTCTAAGCTTATGAAGTAGAAGGGGTAGGGGCCTTATAGGCTCGATTTGTAAACTTTGCTTTTCAATGGCCTTCGAAGCCTTGATTATTTCGGTACGCATTGCCATGCCTTGAATTACGTTCAAGAAAGAATTATCAAGCAATTTTTTTTTATAGTTTACCTAATTATAAAAGAAGGTAATGTTATTTCAGTTTATTTTTTAATTAAATAATTTGAAAATCCCCTCACTATGAACCTTAGTGTTTTTTTTCTGTTTTTCATTCTTAGACACATGCTTTGGTAACGTCATTGACAGCAGCCTTTATCAAAGAAAGATTTATCAAGCAATTTTTTTTATAGTTTACCTAATTATAAAAGAAGGTAATGTTATTTCAGTTTGATTTTTATTTAAATAATTTGAAAATCCCCTCACTATGAACCTTAGTGGTTTTTGTCTGTTTTTCATTCTTAGACACATGCTTTGGTACCGTCATTGACAGCAGCCTTTATCAAAGTTATTCCTTTACTTCTTTGGTTAGAACCTTACTCATGTTTCATGATGCCAAGGGCTGATAGCAATTCAGAATCTAACTTTGGTAAGGTTTATGTATTTTTGTAGCGATTCGCCGCTACGGGAAAATAACATTTCTGTAAATAGTTCCAGTAAGGTTTCAGTAAAATCTACCGTCAGCAGAACTATAAATATATTTTATAACCCACTGCATGGAAATAAATTTTGTAAAATCCGAGATGTGATAGTTATAAGTCAATTACTTTTTATTATAATTATTATATTTTTTATATAATATGTATGTACAAAGGTACCACAGTTTTTTATTTATTAAATTTAATATATAATTACTGGCATAATAAAAACCGTGATTTAGCCCCCAGGTTGTATATTTCGCCATCGTATGGCTCACAGCTTACCCCCAGGTAGAGCATTTGACCGTCGTGTTAATTCTCGATTCACCGCCAGGTATATCATTTGACCGTCGTGTTAATTCTCGATTAACCGCCAGGTATATCATTTGACCGTCGTGTTAATTCTCGATTAACCGCCAGGTATATCATTTGACCGTCGTGTTAATTCTCGATTAACCGCCAGGTATATCAGTTGACCGTCGTGTTAATTCTCGATTAACCGCCAGGTGTATCATTTGGCCGTCGTGTTAATGCTCGATTAACCGCCAGGCTGAATATTACACTTTCATCTGAACTCTCGTTAATTCCCCAGATTTAGTATTTCACCATGTGTTAACTCACGATCACACCTCAGTTGTTGATTACGGTGTCGATTCTACGACATAGATAGCAATGATAGCATCACTTAGATAATTTCGACAAAAATACATACCTGATCCGTTTTCAGAATCCAATGAAGTATAAACCAACACTCGACGTCGTTTTTTTAGATCCCTTATTTTAAATTTTTGCACAATAGTATTAAATTGTATCTTGTATTCTACGCCAAACATTATGAGATATTAAAATGGAAAATAAAAATCTTATGTAGGTAGGTGAACAGTTATTGCGAACTGCGTGCACTCGTTGCCTCGCACGAAAAAAGAATGACAAGTTCCACGATAGGGAAATGTAGGTTGACAGCTAACTTTTTTTTCTTGGTCAATAGACCAATAAATCTCTTAATAAGTGCGAAGTTGCCTTACAGGTTAAAGGGACTACATGGTAAATTTATTATATCGAAGAATGAAGCTATGAAATATAAGCATCCGACCTGGTAGTCGTAAGTTATACCCGTAGGTAAGTTCTTCGGGGCTAACTCCGGCTGTGCGTAAGGTGGCTCGCAATCCGAGTAATACGGTAGTACGGTACGGTACGGTAATACGGTATACACATATATATATATTAATGTGTGTGTGTGTATTCTTTTTTCGGAAATGGACACCAAAACAGAAAAAAATGCCAATTTATCGTTTCTGACAAATAGTCCGCATACCAAATTTCAACGTCGTACTACAAAAATTGCGGAATATTTTGTAAAAAAAAATCCGCAATTTTTGTAGTACGACGTTATCGACAACGAATTACCTACCGTATTACTCGGATTGCGAGCCACCTTACGCACAGCCGGAGTTAGCCCCGATGAACTTACCTACGGGTATAACTTACGACTACCAGGTCAGATGCTTATATTTCATAGCTTCATTCTTCAACAACATACCAAGTTTCAATAAAATCTACCTTAAAACTGCGAAAAATCGAATATGACACTTCCTCCCCTATTCGAAGGGTTTGGGGGTTGATTTTAGAAAAAAAAAATGCTATATTTTTTCATTTCTAACAAATAGTCCGCATACCAAATTTCAGCGTCGTACTACAAAAATTGCGAAATGTTCCATACAAACTTCCAACCTCCATTTGAGGGGAGTGGGGGGGGGGTGAAAACGGGAAAAAAAGTAGCCTAAAACCTATTCTAGGTTACCTACTATCAACATACCAAGTTTCAATAAAATTTACCTTAAAACTGCGAAAAAGCGAATATGATACTTCCTCCCCTATTTGAAGGAATTAGGGGTGGATTTTTGAAAAAACAAATATGCCATATTTTTTCGTTTCTGACATATAGTCCGCATACCAAATTTCAGCGTCGTACTACAAAAATTGCGGAATGTTCCATACAAACTTCCAACCCCCATTTTAGAGGAGTGGGGGGTGAAAACGGGACAAAAAGTAGCCTAAAACCTATTCTAGGTGTCCTTCTATCAACCTACCAAGTTTCAATAAAATCACCTTAAAAACTGAGGAAAATTGGATATGATACTTCCTTCCCCATTTGAAGGGTTTGAGGGTGGATTTTTGAAAAAAAAATATGCCATATTTTTTCGTTTCTGACAAATAGTCCGCATACCAAATTTCAGCGTTGTACTACAAATATATATATATATATATATATATATATATATATATATATATATATATATATATATATATATATATATATATATTATAGGATTATATATATATACATATATTTGTTCAAAAATTTTAACCAAAAACCTTTATACTGATATAATATATGTAATTAGTGATGTATATATGTATATATATGTTTTTTTTTAAATAGACCCCAAAACCTTTAAAGGTGTGGGGGGAAGCCTATGTATAGTTATATATATCCACAAAATTGACCCCGAAACCTTTTTAATCGGGGGGGGGGGGGGGGGAGGGAGGGATCCGTTTTTGGAAATAGACTCCAAAACTTTTAAACTTGGGCGGGGGATTCCTTTGTATAGTGATATATAGTTTACAAGGTAGAAAGCTAAAAACAAGTATGATGGCTATTTGTCATGAACAATAAATCTTGCATATTGAAGTTTTTGCAAACCGGCCCTTAAGCCTTAAAGAAGCTTTAAAAGAAGAAGCAGTGTTGCAGAGTTGAAATTATTCTGTTTTCGTTACCAAGTGGATGGCTCCACTTTCCTGGTAACGAAAACAGAATAATTTTGTCATCCCGAAATTAACGCGGGCGAAGCCGCGGGCAAAAGCTAGTTAAAAATAAAAAGAATTTCCTGATATTGATCCATTCGCTTTTATTGCAAAGCTTGATTTAGGCCATATGCCCATTAATTATTTTTAGTTAATTATAATTTAATGTGTTTTTTATTGCAGGTTTGTCATTACCATCAAAAACTCTTACTTGTATTATTATTACCCATTGACGGTACAAATTTGCCACTTGGAAAACGGTGATTCAATAGCCCATCGATTGTAGGCTTGATAAAGCCACTAACGTATAAAGAATGTTCAACGGCCAAGTCACACAACATCAACCATAATAATTAATTAATTGCAGTAAGGAACCTTAGACTGGGCACGTCTTTGTCTTGATTTCATTACTTTTTAGAGATAATCAAGCAGCTCCATCGAGACTTGGCTGGATTTTTTACAGAACGTTACTTATTAGCGTTGCCAGTAGTTTACACCGCGCAAGCAATGCGTTTCCAGAATTCATATAGTCAAATGTAATCCATTTACATTCATACGTATTACATAGTACGGCTACTAAATATGTAATTTTTGACTTTTCAGATTCTTACAGTTTCATTTGGTTGAATCCTTAATTTTTATATTATTTAATTTTCAATTTGACATGTCTGTCTGTCTGTCTGTGGCATCATAATTCCCGAACGCATGCAGTGATTTGAATTTAGTTTTTTTTGTATTAAAGGTGACTTATGTGCGAGTGTTCTTAGACATGTTTGATGAAAATCGGTCGAGCCGTTTAAAAGTTGTTAGGAGTGAAAGTGGGGAGAGTAACCGAATGACTGCAAATATACTTGGAATCAGTAACAATGTGACCTTTAGCCTGTTTATAGTAAGAAAAACTAGTAATTAACAAGTAAAATAGCGAACGAGCTTGACCTTAAATTGTAGTAAGTAAATTATAATATACTAAAATCTAACTTAACCAAACCTACCTATAAAAAGTATGAAATAAAAATTAAAATTAAAAAAACCCCCGACACAAGAACTTAGGTAATTTCCCTTTAAAGAAATAAATATATTGACAGTCGCATCGCAATATATTTTTGATAATATAATGTACGTACGTAAGAATATCCACACTTTTGAAAAAAACAGTGATCATCATAATTTTAACACTAGGAATAAAAACAAACTTGCTGTTCCGAATCTTCGTCTTCACAAAGTAGGGAAATCTTTTGTCGGAAATTGTATAAAGTATTTTAATAAAGTGCCACAAAATATTGTTGATTTGTTTTGAATTTCAAGTCTGTAGGTCATTTAAAGCAAAGTTTCGCATTTTCGACAGACACTCACTCACTCACTCATGATCATCAAAATAGAACTAGTACTTCCCATTAACTCAGAAAGCTGAAATTCGGTACAGAGTTAGGATTTAATGGCTACATCAAGGGAAAACTATGAAAACTTGGATAATGGAAGATCTGGAGTACCTGGTGACCCTGCTTAGATAACAAAAGAGCCCAGCCAAACTATAAGAGATTGACATATCGCTTTAAACAATATATATTTAAAATGGTGGGCCGCTTCATCCGATGTCAAAAATATACAATAATCATTAACTTGTTAAAATGATTATGTTTTGGAATAATAATTTTTGTTTTAATTTTTTATTTCATCATCATCAGCTCATTAAACGTCCCCACCGAGGGGCACGTGCCTACCACAACGCACACTGATCCAAAATAAATCTGCTGCGCAAGCAGGTAGCTCATTGCAGTCTGTATTGAATCATTACGGACCTTCGCAAGGTACCAATTATCTTTACGGCCCCAGAGCCTTTAGTATGCAACAACGTGGGCCTGCGCAAGGCTTTCAATTCTCAAACGGTTACCCTACGCAAGGGAACTTTCGCCCACAAAGAAATATCGACCTTAATATCAAGGCATCGCATAAAAGGGGAACCCGTGGACAAGCTCAAGATGGAGGATACAACAATCCTGGCAACAGCGCCCGGGGCAAGTCCACTGTTCCACGCAGGAACTACCCACCAAAAAGAAAATATTGACTCAATAGAGTTTTAAGCGGGCCAGCTTTCAAAATTCACAATGTGGTGGAGGAAGTTAAATGCACCCCCAATAATATTGAGAATAATTCAAGGCTTCCGAATACCTTTCGCTTCCAAGCCCCCGCTACACGTCCCAAACTTTTCCAATTATCAGACCCTACCGTCAAAAGAAATGGATATCGCAGTGACAGAAATGATGAATATGGGCGTTTTAGAAACAGCACCAGTTTCATTTCCACAATGTTCTTGACCCCAAAAAAGAACGGCACGCTACGACCTATTCAACCTCAAAAACCAACGGCACGCTACGACCTATTCAACCTCAAAAACCTCAATCATTATGTTCAAGTAACACAATTTCACCTGATAAATATGCACAGGGTCCCCGACTTTATGCAACCAGGAGATTGGCTAACCAAAATAGATCTTTCAAACGCATATTTTCATTGCCCACAGGTGCTTCAAAGGTCAACTACTGCAGATGACGTGCCTCCCGTTCGGTCTTGCTTCGGGAACAGGGAATGCGAGTCATTGTCTACCTCGACGACTTTTTACTGGCCAATCAGCAGCCTCACGCTCTGGTAAAGCAAACCCAAGATGCTCTAAGAATTATTCGCACACTGGGTTGGCAGGTGAACTTGAACAAGTCAATTTTAACACCTCAACAAAGAATAGAGTTCCTAGGCATTCTATGGGATACACTCGCAAACCTGAAACTTCTTCCTTTGCAAAAACAAACGGAAGTAAGTCTGAAATTAAAAGCCCTATTAACCCGAAAGACAGCAAATTTAAAAGAAATTCAAAGTCTGGTAGGGTCAGTGAATTTTGCGAGTTTTCCTGTTCCTCGAGGACGCCTCAATCACAGGCATCTTCTAAAACATTGTCAGACACTTCTACAACAAAACCAAAATCGGCGCTTCCCAATCCCGAAACTTGCTCTCAAAGAACTCGTATGGTGGCTCAGCAATATAGCGAATGCGTCAGCAATAAATCACGCTCCAGTCGCCCATTACTTAGTGACAGGCTCGGAAATAGCGTGGGGAGCTCAACTGGACAATCTAAAACTGACAGGACATTGGTCTCTACAAGGATCGTGCCTACACTCCAACGCAAATTTTTCAGATACATGTTGATCACCTGCCTGGCTGCCTGCCTGGCTGGTTGATCAAGAAATGGGGCGTTCCCGACATAGATCTGTTCGCTTCCAGGAAAGCTCATGTTGTCGATGTGACAGATCACAACGCCCTAGTACAGAATGCATTCAGTCTGAAATGGCATTACAAACTTGCTTGGGTATTCCCCCCTCCATTTCTGATACCGCAAGTGTTATCTCACCTCAATTCTGCGACAGGCCTGTACCTGATAATAACTCCGCGTTGGCCGAAGGTATTTTGGAGACCCGATCTCAAAAACCGAGCAATAGCACCAGCATTCACTATTCGCAACCTGGACCAAGTGTTAATAGATGTCTCGACCGGCAAGCCCCCACTCAATGTCGAAAACATGATCCTAGAAGTCTGGAAATGTGGGGGTGGACAGAAAGCTTATACTCATGGTCGCAAGAACAAAAAGATTTTCTTAAATCAAGTTGGCGCCAATCATCATTGAAAACCTATAAGCCTGCTTGGCAAAAGTGGTGTCTCTGGTCCCAATCAAATGCAATTGATACAATCCGCCCTTCGGCCCCGATTTAGCAAGATTTTTAATAGACTTATCACAAAAAGAAGGCTTGTCATACAGTACCATTTTGGTATACAAGTCGGCAGTAGCAACCCTTTGCGACCCTAATTCTGAGGCAAACTTAAGTTCAAGTAATATTGTAAAGCGTGCCTTAAAAGCAATCTCTCAAATATTGGTAATTAAAAATATATCAAAGTGATGATTTTTAGTGGTATATTGTTTCATTATTTGTAACAAATCATACTTACGTTTATACATTATTGTTTCTATTCCTAGTATAACTATGTCAATAGTATTTGTATCATAATGGAAATAAAACACATTTAAATAATTGTATATTATTCTTAGTTCACCACAATTACAATACAATATATTCCAGAAAGTAAATAAATACCTGTTATACCCAAATCACTTCCATTATTATTTATATCACATTGGTATTTAATCCAGCGATAACAAATAGGTCTCAAATAAGTAGGCTTCGAATAACGGTACATAAGCTTAATAGCAGCGTTTTACCTTACAATAAAACGCTTATTAAGCGACTTACCTTATTCGAAGCCTACAGTTTTAAATTCTGCCTGGATTTTGCTTATTCGGTAATGCCATAATTCTGTACAAAAACACTGAAGTCTCAATCAATCGTATTGGTTAAAACATTAATTAGTAAATACAACAAAATGTATGTTTTACCAAATTCTTAAGTAACCACAGTAACTACACAATTGCACAAACGTCAGATATATCATTTAGTTTTGGCATACCCTCATAGTAATTATATTTTTATTTGAGACCCAATGAGTTGCAAACAGCACGCGCGCTCCTACCTGGTGATTAAGATAGCCCCATCGACAATGGCGGTAGTTGCTTCAAAAGGTAAAGCATTACGTTTGTAACAGAGCGTAGTATACTCTATGAGAAAGGGTGTCTGAATATAAAATATGGAACTAAAATGTACTAAATATTTTTTTGGGAACGAAGCACAAGCGTGAGTTAAACGTATGACAACGCCCTCTATTGAGTTTACAAAAAAATAACATACTAGCCGACGTGGAAAGTGAATTCGCATTGAGGAATTTATTTTTATTTATAATTTGTGCGAATAATGAATGGATATTTTTATAAATTTTTTTTACTCGACTAGACTACACTAGAGAAGAATGGTTGGTGGAAAGAATATAGAATAGATAGAAATGTGAAAATGTAGTATGTAGATGTCTCGTCGCCAGATGTCACTGTGTCAGGCTACAGCGCGATGACGATCGGTTACGCGGATTCCCTTAAAAGAGTAGCGAGTGACGGGTGGGGGGGTGGGGAAGGAATTCAATTGAGCGGGGCGGTGCCAGCGGCGGTAAGAGAATTCGCCTTTGATGCCCTTTTATTTGTTTTATTATGTGTATGATCTATCTATCTATCTATCTATCTATCTATCTATCTATCTATCTATCTATCTATCTATATTTATCCGTATATTTTGTTATTATGCACAATATTTGTTAAAGTATAAAGTAGTAGTAGGTGTTCGCCGGCCGGCGCCTGCCGAAAGGCGGCGGTGGTTCTTTTGTTGTTCGCCGACAAGGAGAGCGCGTATTTTTTGGCCATTGTTGATTTTGTATAATTGTTAATGTTACAGGACAATAACAACAAGAACAACAAAGGTGATGTGACCGCGTGACCTTGAATGCACCATACTCCTGGTGGTGCTCGTGTGCAGGAGGTATTTACCTAGTTGGTGTTGTGTTAACTCAACTGTGTTCAGTTGATGTGGCCCTAGTTGGTGTTTTGGTAATGCATTGATTAATATAAAATTATATCCATTAAAAACTGAGCTATACATATGTATTATGATGATTAATCAACCTAGACACATACTTCTTAAGGTGGTACCCCACCTCCTGTCTATCGTGAAATATTTGATTGATGATGAGATGGTATTGGAACGTGTAGTGTAATAATATACATGTAGAACATTTATCTTAATTGAATAAAACAACTTTTATAAATAAGGAACTTATTTTTATTAAACCAAACAACTCCTTTAAATAGGTACATTGATTATGCCATTATATCATATCATACCCTCTTCCACTTTCCTAATATTTTGTTCTATGCCATCTTCATCTTCCCTTACATGTGCATATCAAAATCAAAATCAAAATTCTTTATTCAAATTAGGCTTACAAAAAGCACTTATGAACGTCAAAAAATATACAAAAATATAATAAAAAACAATTAAAAATACTAAACTAAAAATATGAATTTTGATGCTTTGAAAAAAAGCGCTTCAGTGGATTGGCCTGTTGAGAAAGAAGCACCCAAGAAAACTCAACAGTGTAGCCTTTTTTAAAAACAATTACTTAATGTAACAATATATCATAAACACTGAAATAGCTGAGCAATTTAAGACCAAGGATTTTTATCACATAAATATTCGTCAATAGTGTAGTACCCTTTTTTAGAAAGGTGGTTTTTTATTCTAGCTTTAAACATGTGTAAAGGTAACTCGACAATATTTTGCGGTACCTTATTGAAAAACTTTATACATCTTCCTATAAAAGATTTACCTACTTTATGTAGTCTCAAGTCCGGTACAGCAAGTTTGTTTCTATTCCTAGTATTAAAATTGTGTGAGTCACAATTTTTTTTAAAGGTATGATAGTATTTACGGACGTAAATTAAATTTTCATAAATATATTGTGATGCTACAGTCATTATATTTATTTCTTTAAAAAGTTCCTTAAGAGAGTCACGGGGTCTAAGGTTGTAGATAAAACGAATAGCTCTTTTTTGTAGTACAAATATTGTATTAATGTCGGCAGCTGAACCCCACAACAGTAGACCATATGACATGACACTATGAAAATAACTGAAATAAACCAATCTTGCCGTTTCTACATCTGTCAAAAGCCTTATCTTCCTAACAGCATAAGCTGCCGAGCTAAGTCTACCAGCCAGTGATTCAATGTGAGGCCCCCATTGTAACTTTGAATCTAAAGTTATACCAAGAAATGCAGTGGAGTTTACAAGTTCCACTTGATCATTATTCAGAGTTATGTTGGTCTCGACCTGCCTTACATTGGGCATAGTGAATTTTATACATTTAGTTTTTTTTGCATTAAGTAAAAGATTATTAGCAGTAAACCAATGCATTACTTGAGACAGAGCTCTATTTACATCGTCAAAAGTCTCCTTACGTCTGTTAACATTAAAAATCAATGACGTATCATCAGCAAATAGAACTATATCCGAAAGACTTTTACAATAGTAAGGGAGGTCATTTATATATATTAGAAATAATAGAGGCCTAAAATTGAACCCTGGGTACTCCCATGCGCAAAAGGGCACCATGCGACTTTGTGCCATTAATACAGACTTTTTGAACTCTTTCAGAGAGGTAAGATTCTACAAGACTCAATGAGCATTCTGATACACCGTAATGTCTCAACTTAATAAAAGTGTATACACAATTAATTACAGTTGAAAGAGTGAAGTTACAGGTAATTAGGTATGTTTAAATTTTAATTAGAAATAGTATTGTTATAATGTGAGTAACAAAAAAGATTATTAAATAAAAGGTTTGTAATAATAATGTTTTGTTATTTAAAAATATTGATGTATGTATGAGTATGAGAAAAAATAAACCAGACTCAAATAATATCCTTTTCTTTTATTTAATTATCAGACTTCCATCAGCATACATTGTCATCTCCCATATGAGCACAGTTTTCAATTGCACCACCAATCACATTTAAAAAAATACAATTCTGTTGTTTTTTCCAGTTTTTTTCTGTGCATTTAAAGTGACAGGTTTTTTGCCACTAGGTACTATTTCCCAGCTCAAGCTAGAGTGTAGCAATGCCCTTTCATACCCAAATGAGTATAGGTAGGTATATATGCCATAAAGTAATTGAATTTATACCTTCAGTCAGCCAATACGTGTCAGTTTATCTAGAAATTTAAATATTTGCTTAATTTTCATTAGATTCAAGATGTGATGCAGCAGATAAACATGGCGTGCTTTTATAGTACAAGTGCAAGTGATCAGTAAGATAT
>PQWD01003188.1:39374-182296 GCA_019425675.1 Leucinodes orbonalis
AGCTCAAGCTAGAGTGTAGCAATGCCCTTTCATACCCAAATGAGTATAGGTAGGTATATATGCCATAAAGTAATTGAATTTATACCTTCAGTCAGCCAATACGTGTCAGTTATCAAATTAATATATTGCTTAATTTTCATTAGATTCAAGATGTGATGCAGCAGATAAACATGGCGTGCTTTTATAGTACAAGTGCAAGTGATCAGTAAGATATTTGGATCAATTTTGACATCACTTTTTTTGGCTGGTAGCTGATGTCACAAGAAAAATCATAGGCTAGTTTTACTTAAGACAATACTTTTTATTAAAAAAAAAAGTGTTTTACCGCGCGTAAGAATACAATCTTATAACGCGGGTAGTACCCAATGATATTCTGTATATATAAAGGTAGATACGCCACCCGTGCCTCAAAAACGAACCGCAAAGAGAAGTTTGTACCTTTTATTAAATATCGAAAATGTGTATGTGTGCTGTCACTGCATTCGGAACACTTTTTTGATTGTTTTGTGAGCATATCACGAATCTTTACTTTTTTTACTTATTGTTTCGGGATAAATAGTTAGAAAAGAGTTCACATATGGTAAAAATGCTAGATCTAGACCCAAAAGGGCTGGTGGCAACACTGGCAATCAGTTCTTATACTTATTTTGTGGCTTAGTTTATCTGGATTTAGTAATGTCAAAATTTAAACTTAAAATAAATAATTCGATCACTGCTTTAAATCTAGCCTCACCCTAATTCTATTTCAGGGTCTTAACTCTGTGTTCTCGTTGCGTCTGTCTGATGAACTTGGAGCCTTCATAGTGGAACCGTCAAACGCGACCGGCAGCGCCTCAGTGACCCTGCGCCTCAACTCGAGCCTGGATTATGAGGACCCCAACCAGAGGAAGTTCATCTTGGAGGTAAACTTGCGCCCTTGACTAGCTGAGAAACTTGAATCCGTTACGCTTCCTAGTCTGAAAAGTCACCTTCACAAAATTAAGCTTAGTGTCTCAGAAACTTTCATCTTGACTTGATTCTGCGCGAAAGAGAGAGACACCGATGCACCTACTCTGCAATTGTGATCCTCTACAATGGAAGCGAAACATCCACAAGGGCAACTATAATTAATGCCCAAGTGACATTAAATATATAAATTTGGGCAGGGTCCTGAACTTCCTTTAGCGCGGGAATGCTGCCAGTGTTTTGGGAACCCTGCCTCGGTCAGACGTACTTTTCGATTTTGTTAAATAATATATTATATTTCATTTAGTATTTACATTTTCAATAACATTTTGTTACTCCCTTAAAAGTGCCTAACTTTTAGATGAACTCTAAAAGGGAACGAGTCACAAAAGTCTACTGCGTGCACGCACAACATTGCTCTGTCATATTTATGTCCTAACTATGGATTTAATCGCACATAATTGTAATATTCACGTTGAAAACTAAAGGTGTTGTAAAAGTGAAGATAGTGCATACTTTTGTGGATAAATGTGTTTTTTGTTGTTGTTTTGTTATCGACAATATTGCGAGTTAAACGGATTATTTGGCACTCTAGTGTGGTTGTAAACAGCAATCTGAATACAGGAACTGATATTGCTTACTTCGAAATCTGTGCATCTGTGCTTATCATCATAATATTACTGATATTATTTTTTTCTAACCTATACATGCCCTTAGATATTGCATTCACTATATTGCCTGGTAGCGCATGCAACGCCATCTGTTATCTGTCATATCGTACTTCTACCTCCCCCGCAATATTGTTGTGTTGCAGTATTGCTATTGATTTTCTAACGTAATTCCATTGGTCATCGCTAGAGGGCACGTTCGTGACTTTAATTATATTTTTTTCTACAAAGCTAAGAAAAACTACAACATAATGTCTCACTTGCATGTCGCTTCTGAGGAGTGTGCGGGGTGTAACAAAATATTGCCTAAGTCAGAATTTATGCGCTGCAGTACTTGTAAAAATGCTTACGACTTGGACTGCATTAACATGAGCTCCAAACGATTCTATTCTTTTTATAAGCTAGATAAGAAACGTCGGGATAGCTGGCTTTGTCCAGAGTGCACTAGCAAAAAACCTAAGGAAGGTAACGTAAACACCCCGGTACGCCCGTCATCTTCGCCAGAACAGTCGGGGAATGTGACCATTCGGTTGAAGGCAGTGCCCATCACTAAGTCCACTAGCTTTTGTGAATCTGAGGAGGATACATCGGTAGAGGTTGGAGGACACGAACAAAGTGCCACAAACACATCTGTGGATATGACACTATTGTGGAAGGAATTGCGTGCCATGCGCAACGAAATGTGTATGTTTCGCTCGGCTATAGTTGATCTGACTGCGTCTATTAACTCGCAGAATGCTCGCTTAGACACGCTTGAGAACAGAGTGAAGTGTCTCGAGGTAGACAGGCATAAGTGTGATAATAACAGTGTAATATCTAATCTGGAGAAAACCATTGTTCAACTCAAATGTGACATCGAGGAAAGAGACCAACAGCTGCTCAACAATGACATCGAAATGGCCAACTTGCCGGAACGTATGGATGAGAACCCTGCGCACTTAATTCTTACCGTGGCTCAGAAGTTGGGTGTACATCTCGACGAGCGTGATATTGTGAGTGCGGGGCGAGTGGGAGCACCTCGCGCCCCGGCGGTCGACGGCGGGCCGCGCGCCGCGCCCGGTGGCCGTCCGCCTGGCGCGCCGCGCGCCAAGGGACGAACTGCTACGAGCCGCGCGTGTTCGCCGCCATCTCTCTACGCAGGATATCATTCCTACGCCCAATAATTCCTCCCAACCGTTTTATATTAACGAGCGCCTAACCCGTCATAATAGGCAGCTTTTCCAAAGGGCGCGTGACATGGCTAAACGATCTAATTGGAGATTTGTTTGGACGCGCGATGGCAAGATCTTCACACGCCAAGAAAACGGGAAGACTAGGTACCAGGTTCGTTCAGACGATGATATTGTTAAGGTTTTTGGGGCAAAAACTGTTAGCGAAATTCAACCTAGTGCAGAATAGTCATCTTCATGATGTCTTATGCGAGTACCTAGGGATTACCTTATTTTTCACCATTTTAATATTTATTTTAGTATCCTTTCATTGTTTTGATGGAACTCTTACATCTTTTTCTGTGTGTATTGATTGTCATAGTTATAGCTCTCACCTTATATTTAAGTCAATATTATGGTCTGAAAAAATCAAAAGATTAATCACGCGAAGTGCTTTAATGTATTATATACCTGAGTTACTTTATGTTCACAACATTATTATATTACTTTGTTTCGTTATATGTCTTATTAAAATATTTTTTTCAAAAAGTTACTTTATATTTAGTTATTTAACTAATATTATAAATGTTCTAATGTCATTTACAATGATTATACATGTACAAATACAACGTCGTTTATTTTTTTGTAACTTTAATAAGCGAGACACTACTACACGACTGTATGACTACTACCTCATTTTCCTGTCTATGTTATGCGATAATGTATTATATATTAACATTGTTGATTTTATTTAACATTCTTAAGTATACTTGTGTCTCGTCCTCCATGTTATATTTCAGTCAATATGTAAACTCTTATACCAATTGTATTTTATTAGGATTTGTGAGCAAACGTCATTTGACAATGATTACCAAATTTTTAAATAACAGCAAGTTCATATCTATTTTATATTCTTTTATTTTTCAATTTCATAAGAATAATCTTTTAACATTTGGTTTATTTAACGCTGGATCTCTGGGAACGCGACAGGAAGAGTTCGTGGTGGCTATGGAGAGGCGATCAGTTGATATAATGGCCATCAACGAGACGTGGCTGAAGGAGGGTCAGGATAAGCGTGCTCCCTTACCCGCGGGTTTTAGGCTCCGGCACATACCGCGCCCGTCAGATGTACGCGACCGCGGAGGAGGCGTAGGTTTTTATATTCGCAAGGGCATCAATACACGTCAGATTTCCCTTCCGCATGTACCTTGCATTGAGCAGATGTGGCTTAGTGTTTCATTAGGAGGGATAAAGCTCGCTGTAGGTACAGCTTATCGACCACCATGGTTAAGTGTAGATAAGTTTTTAGATGCTTTGACCGAGTCTGTGAGTTTGTTATCCGCATTTGATCATGTAATACTTTTAGGAGATTTTAACATTAATGTGTTGGCTCTTACAGATTCAAATACTAAGAAATTTAAAGCATTTTTAGAATATTTACGACTGGAACAGTTTGTTAACTCACCAACACACTTCACGGACACTTCGGAAACCTTAATTGATGTAGTTTGTAGCTCGACAATGGTAATAGATGTAAATGTAGATCATATCCCTACTTTAAATAGACATGCTTTGATTTCTTGTCAAATGCGTGTAAAAAAGCCTAGACCAGTGCCAAAGTGGATAACATACAGACCACTGAAAGATATAAACTTTAGTGAATTTAATTCGCTCGTCGAGGAAATACCATGGGAACGACTGCTTGACGAAAGTTTGAATGAAAGTATTAAAAAATTTAATGCCTATCTTTTATATGTTTTTGATAATTATGCTCCCATTAAACGATTATATATTAAACAGCAAAGTTACCCCTGGGTTACCCCTACTGTAAAAGAGATGATGAGATTGAGAGACCAAGCGCATGCTAAATTTAAAAAAACAAAACTGGATTCTGATGAAAAATTCTATAAAGATTTAAAATCTATTGTAAACAAAGCAATGTTTACCGAAAAGGCGGCTTACTTTAATCATAACATTAATAAACACTCAGCAAATCCCAAAATTTTATGGAAAAATATTAAAAACAATATAGTAGATTTCAAAAGTAACAAAACAGTTTTACCACCTCATTTAAGCAATCCTAATGTCATCAGCAAACATTTTCTTAACATTCCTGGTATCAATACAGTCTCGATCTCTCAACTTACGTTTTATGAGTTTAATCGATACGGTCCTGCGTCATTTAGCCTTAAACCAGTAGATGAAGCTTTTATTTTAAAAATAATTATGAATATTACTTCCAACGCTGAGGGTGCAGATGGTATTACACGAGACATGATTCTTTTAACCCTCCCACGTACTCTGAAGTATATAACATCAATTGTGAATCAGTCTATCCAGTCCGGTATCTTTCCTGACGTATGGAAAGAAGGTTTGGTAAAGCCTATTCCAAAAAAACATTCTGTGAATGATTTAAATGATTTGAGACCAATTAGTATTTTACCTTATTTATCGAAAATAATAGAGAAAGTTGTTTGTTTGCAGTTAACTGATTTTTTACATAAAATAATATTCTACCAGAGAAACAGTCTGGATTCAGATCTGGTCGCAGCACTGCGACGGCACTTCTTGATGTCATTGACGATATCTTGGCAGGGCAAGATGTTGGCAAAGCTTCTATTTTAGTTCTGCTTGATTTTTCGCGAGCATTTGATACTATTAATCATAATCTTCTCATAGCTAANTTCTATGTGTTTTTTTAATGCTATACTATTATTGCCGTTAATATATTCCGTGAGTCTAGATATTTTAGTTCTGAAATCTTCGATTCTAGCTTCTAGACGTTTTTGCCATTTTGGAGCCTTGCTATTATTACTAAATACTTGACTACCTGTATCTTTTATTTTGGATCCGTTTTGTGTTGCTGCTGCATATGCAGCGCAGTATATTTTACAATGCAATGTGGAAAAGTCGTCGTTATTGTCAAGATATTTCGGTAAGATTGTGGAATTTAATAAATTTACAATACGTGCGAACTTTTTGGAGGTTTTATTATTATTAATAATAATAATAAATATCTACTGAAATTCACACAAGCGCCATCTAGCCTCATGTTAAGCGTGAGCCTGTATTATAGGTACTTAACTAACGGATAAAACTTATAATATATTTTTGTAAATACATACATATTATACATAGGAAAACCCAGACCATTACAAACAGACTTGTTCATGCACACAAATGTTTGTACTGCCCGGGGATCGGACCCGGAACCCTTGGTGGAGCAGTCGACGTCTCAACCGCAACACTAAATGGGCCGTTAGTATTGATAATATCAAATAATTATCGTGGTCAACTATCGATACATCGGCAACACTGGCTGGAATGTAACAACGGAAATATAACGGGATCATCTCGAAAATAGATTTACAGTTTTGTGACGAAATATAGGAGAGGCTTTCATATATTGTCTGATAATATTCAAAATAATGCATTGAATTGAATTGTGATCTTCAATTCAGGTTACATTGGCTTTGTAATGACTGCTGTTGGCCTCTTACGCTACTTTTCCTCGACGACGAATGCTTTAAGTTTCACGGTAGTTAAAATATGACTGTTTTACCATTTCATTTAAATGTCCAAATTCATGCCTTTAAATCGTCATAACTTTTTATTTGTTGTTGCAATACCGCAAGATGACTATTCCTTGTATATTTTATTGTATTCATATTCTATAATAATTGTTAACTTGATATTGTATACTAACTGTCTAAATCAATATTTATGTAGATACGATGTTATGTTAGTGTTAAATTGCGACGCCCTTTCAGAGTCCATATGTTCACAACCCAATATTGTATGGTTCATTTAAAATTAATTTTAAAATGCATCTGCTTAATTTACAACGTCTCCTGTAAAATCTTATATATATGTATGTATATGCATGTGTGTATATATAGCTTGCTGTCTTAATATTCATTATGTGTCCCAATGCTATTTTAGTATAAGTATATGTATATACAATAAATGTATGTAGTGTGTTTTATATTATTATTCTTATGTGTATGTTGTGTTCATTATTATATTTACATGTGCTGATTGAGTTTTGAGTGATATATATACCACAGATTTCCCAATACAGGAGATGGGGCAAGCCGCGATTTTAAGTGCGACAAATGTAAGCTCAACGAGCATACACTGGCAGCCAGTTTACGCTCTGTGAGATGAGTCAAGACGCACGAATATTAGAAGAAATTACCGTTTTTTTCCCAAAATGCCACCCTGTGCAATTGTAACATGCCATCATCGCAATGAATCAGTAAATTTACCAAGAAATATAATAACTTTCCACAGGTAAGAACCGAAAAGAAATTGCGACACTGGGTCTGCCTATAAACTTGGCGGCTTGTCCAGTCTAATTGTATATTCGGATGTCTGTGTATATACCCTATTTGTTCATATACTCTTTGATAAACTTATAATATATGTATTATGTAAAGTGCGTGTATGTACTAGTCTCTCTTTGAAGGTAGCCACGGAAGACCAGTGTCATGGTGTCTTCATCACCATGGCTTTTGCTGAGTGGTATACCTGTTCTGTGTCTTTAGATTTAAGTTTTTATGTTTAAGGTAATATTGTGTACTGTCACAGAATACATATTTCTTTCTTTCTTTCTTTCTTAAAATCTAATGAAATACATATGTTATGCAATTCAAATAAATAAACAAATATGATTTCTATTGAGAAAAAAAATTAGACCTTTCAAACAATGACATTAATATAGAAGTTAACACTTCTTACAAAATTTAATAACAAGTGCAAACATGCAAAAGAAAGTAACAAGCCATTTTGAATTAGCTGTATTTATATTTATTTGACTGAGATGTCGAACTGAGTACAAACATTTGTGTGCATGAACACTCTGTTTGTATTAGTCTGGGTGTTTTCTATGTATAATATGTATGTATTTACAAAAAAAACGAATATTTATGTTTAACCGTTGTCTTATACCCTTGTTACAAGGCTCAATGCTTAGTTTGGGGCTAATGGCGCTGTGTGAATGTCTGTGGATATTTATTAATAAAAAAAACATGAGAAGCACTGGTTATAAGGTTGATTCTAGATATTAATATGTAGAACCATTACAACATTTCCAATACTATAAATATAAGAAGCTATTATATCAATTTCAGTTCTACGAATATAAATATAATAAATACTTTGTGGATTATCTTACATTTTGCCAGTAGCTACGTAAGTTACAAGCAAGGTTCTCAGTCTCTTACTTTGATACTAAAGAAATAACAAGATCTAAATTTAGGCCGCCCGTCTACCGGGGTGAAGACATGAGGCGGAATAGTTAGCGATATATTGCTTCGACCAAAACGTTAACTGCTGGACAAATCCCTATTTTCATCATCAGCACATTAAACGTCCAAACTGAGGGCACGAGGCTACCCATAAGGGGTGTATTTGACGTCCGCCGGGCCCAGTGCGGATTGGCTGGTTTCATGCACAACCTTTGAATCTCTTTATAGACGAAGCTTTATACTTGTAAGCAAAATGTAATTATACCATGTGCGCAAAATGTGTTTCTAATCTACATATATGAACGAAAAATTTGGTTCCACTGCAAAACAGCGCCTTGACAAAACTGTCTAGGCATTAGCTGAGTGGCCACCATTTTGGTAGCATTATTATTATTTTTAATAACATGTTACAATTTTTATTGCACCAAATAAATATATTTCTTTCTTTCTTTCTTTAAAATTGGGAGCGGTTATACAATTGGGCCTATACTCTAACCCCTAATCCAAACCTAAACCACCCTCTCCCTTGTTCCTTAATTCGTTTGCCAATTACTTTTAAAAAGTGAGCAATGAACTTAAGGAACTTCAAGAATGACAGCGTGTAGTACACAATAAGAAAAGGTTATTTAATAACTTAGTTCTTAGCCTGTATGAAAATATTGATGGATGCGAATGAAGCTAGGGAAGTATGTACCGCACAAAGTGGCGTTCCTTCACCTCTGCCTACCTCTCTGGGACCAAGCGTAAGCTTTATTTTAGTTCTTAGATCGCTCTTACCTCGCTTCGTTTCTATGGACAGTGAGGTTTACATTAGCTAAAAGGCGAATTACAGTTATTATAAGTTACGTAATGGCAGAGCAAAGCAGTGCCCGGGGCAGGCTACCTAAGCCTCTGATAATAGATTTTTTCTATAAATAATTAGCTATTACTAGTCGACTTTGTTTATCGTGATATCTTTACAACAATAATGTTATCATACCAACTTTAGGCGTTCGAGAGATTGTTGGTACCAAACAGATAGATCAGTAATCATCATCAGCCTTAATCGTCCCACTGCAGAGATAGGCCTTCCCAAACAAGGGTGTTTCAGCCGTTACCCACCATTCGGGCCCAATGCAGATAAGTGGTGTTAACAACCATCCTAATAAAATTTATTTATATTTTTTGGAAATTTACAATTCAAAAACATTATATTAAAGTATAACGATATATAAGAGTATATACCAATTACAAATCTCCGGAAATAAGCAGAATGAACTGCTAAACATGCCTGCCAAGTGCGGAAGACTTAAGATTAAAATTTTGGTCACCCATCTGACGTTGACGATTGCAACAGTGGCTTGACTTATGCAATCGTCAACCGAGCCAAGTAGCCACTACGCCAGAGCGGCCATACTCTGACGTTATATTGTTGTAGCAAAATATGTTGCTGTAGTATTTTTCTAGTTAATTTTAAGGGTGGTAAATAATGTAGGAAATTATGACTTAAAATATCGAAAGTAAATACTCAAGTGTGTCTGTCAATTTGTAATGGGTTCCCGTCGTAACAGTTAATCGACGCAATTTTCACACGTTTTAACGTTTCACAGCGCACATTTGCTACTTTTTTAAAATCGTTCAGAAAGTTTTTCTTTTTTTATGTAGATTTTTTAATTACATTTTTTACATGATTATATAGTTTATTAGATATTATCATTTATAACTTTTGTTAATTTTTAAATATGTATTATATTTCATAGCTTCATTCTTCGATATAATAAATTTACCGGCAGTGCCTGTAAGGCAACTTAAGTTGCCTTACAGGCACTGCCTTACAGGCAACTTAAGTTGCCTTACAGGGACTACATGGTAATTATTATATCGAAGAATGAAGCTATGAAATATAATACTGATCGAATTTCACTTGTGAAGTTCGTTTGATCGTGTATTATAACTTGGTATTAATTTGTTTTATTTTATTCATAGTTATACTATATTTATGTGTAATTTCTAGTTTTAAAATAAATAATTAATGTTCGAATGAACTGAAATCATGAGTTTATTTTAGTTTATTTATTTTAAATCAATGTAACAAGGATTTAATATTCGAAATAAATTATATATTTGCGTCGATTGCTCATTGATGTGAACCGTTGCCTTCCGACCTAGAGGGTGCAAATTCAAACCCATGTACAGCTTAACGTGACTTTCACTATGCGTCACCCTGTAGGATTCAAACCCAATCCTTTCGGATCGACTAGCGATCTACAATGAACACTCAAACCACTTAACATACGAAAGCAGTCCACTTAAAATAAATCCTTATAAAAAAAGTCGTGTTAATTACACTATGTATAGCTCAAGTATCAATCAATATTGGGGTGAAAATTGATCTGGAGTTAGGTTACAACAAGGAGACACCAGCCTTTGGACGCCAGAAATCCAGACAAAAACAAAATCTTTTGTTTCAAAGGGTTAATAATAAATCAAACAAACGAACTCAGTATTTATCCCAATCCTGTGGGACATGACGCAAAACATAGTAAAAAAAATCTCCAGATCAAATTTCTGATGAAAGTGTGCGCGCCAAAGTTACTAATTCATTTACTTCACCTCGCAAAGTAAAAGTGATTGATGCCGATACAAGAACAGCGTCAGTCCAATCCGCGACGCGAGAGCACTCATCAAACGTTACGCGGGGAATCAATAATCCTGTCTCGGAGGAAAAAAGGTTAACCGCCATTGAAATTGGACGGAGGGTTCTGTACACCTGTTCCTATTTTTGACATATCTAAAAAGCTTTATATACCTTCATAAAAATATTTAATAATAAAATATCAATTAACATTCACAAAGCGCCATCTAGCCCCAAGTTAGGCGTGAAACATGTGTTATGGGTACTAAATAACGGATAAACATACTTATATAATATTTTATTGTAAATACCTACATATTATACATAGAAAACACCCAGAGCAATACAAACAGACATGTTCATATACACTCATGTTTGTACTGCCCGGGGATGAACCCGGAACCCTGGTGTTGCAGCCGACGTCTCAACCGCAACACCAAACGGGTCGTCAGATTATATATACATTATTTATGTTTTCTGCATTCTTTCATTTATTCCTACACGATTATAGTCTAAAGTATCGGGCACTGATTAGTTTTCAAATGTAGATTCAAAAATGCACGAAAAATAGTTACATTCTCGTACGTCGTAGGTTCATTTTCCGTAAATGTTATGTCTAAAAATCCATTGTTTTCCCAGAGCTAGTCTCAACAGGACTGGTTTCAATTAAATCATTCCTCAGACTCAGAAATAAGGCGGTAAATCACAGCAAAAAGATGATAATGCAGTTGTTAGCGGTGACGGTGGACGCACCGTATATACATAGATTTCGTTCAAGCATAAATTTGCGGGCGTTTCTCGTTTTGCTGCCATTCTCAAATTTTGCGGACGGTTCGTTACACTTAGACGTGATTTAAGAGCGCGGGGATGGTTTTCTGGCTTATATATTTTGCGATGCACCTTAAAGGTGTTGAGCAGAAGACAGGAAAGGATAAGGATCGACTAACCGACATTCGACTGATTTAATAAATTCTTGTTTATGCTGTTAAAATTAACCTTACAACACTATGGAGTTACAGTATTATATTACGAATTGATGCACTTCTTTTGTTTCTTTTACTTTTACTTTTGTAAAGCATGAAGAGTCCAACAACGTTTGCCTGCAGGGCTCAAGAATTCACAAGTATCAAATATTCGCTTATATTTAAACCTAGCGTAAGACGGGTGTCTTATGCTGGTTGGATTTAAGACTATATGGTTGCTGTCGAGACTATATGAGAAAAGCATAGGACTGAATTATCTAGCGCAGAATATGTTAAACAGTAGATTCTTTAGGTTGAAGAGTGAGATATAATACGTTTTTGCATAAATACATTTATTGTCATTATAAAATTAAATTAAATGTGTTTAGGTCCCAAAACGCCTTTTGTTTTAAGACGCCTCCTCAAAACTGTTTTCATGTGCAATAAACGTTTACGCTTTTTCTATATTTACAATTACAAGCCAACATTCTGATAAGCGGAGACCTACGTCCAACGTGGACGCGATAGGTTGAAGAGAGATACCTACAAGAACAATGCAAAACAATGTCCCTAAAGTATATTTAAGTACTGCCCACTAAAATAAATATCCGTAAGACTTAGGGTGTTCACTAAGGTCTCATTTAGCATGCCTTAGGTGACCACCCCTGGGTTACGTTCTTAATTAGCCATCGCCTAGAGCTGACCATTCGGAAGTGAGATCCTCTATATCCAGCCAAGCATACTGTTATGAAGCCAAGCGATTATAAGCTCTAGTTCTTAGGTATTAAAGTGGATAGTAACAGCAGTTGTATTGTTGTATTATGTATGCGGTTAGACGACGGATGACATTCACGGAGCGCATGTAATTTGAATGGCTCTCAATACGGTATTGCCCCGACATTGTTGATGTTTCGGCTTACGGACGGTGCGGAAATGCGGTTTTGTGTTGCCATAAAATGTACGGTAGAAAATGTTTTACGGCTATCGGTACGGGTTTGCTTTATTCCTACTGTTGGGTGTTCATTTGAAGTGTTTTCTCGTGGCAGATAGCAGGATGCAGATTTTTTCATGTAATAAATGGTACAGTCTACTTACTCACATGAAAGTGATAGGTGTGTGAAGTCGACTTACTGCACTTGGCCCACGTAGACGACTAAGGCCTATACACCCTTTACGGTTAGTCTCGTGCCCCTCGCTGGGGACGTAGAATGAGCTGATAATAATCAAGTGATAGACCTGAGTGTGATACTCGTAGAGCAGTATTGACGAAAGCCAATAACTATATAAATAAACTAATTATTCTACGTCAAATGAGTTCTAGAATAAAAACAAGTATGGCTAGCGTAGAATAAAACAACTTTTGTTAAACTTTATTATTATTAAATCTCTGGCCTGGGATCCGATAATTGCAAAAGGTTCATCATCATCAGCTCATTAAACGTCCCCACCGAGGGGCACGAGCCTACCCGTATGGGGTGATTAGGCCTTACCCTATACGGGTAGGCTCGTGCCCCTCGGGGGACGTTAATGAGCTGATGATGAAGAGCGTCGGATAACTTACATATATTTTTCGAAAATTCGAAAATACATTGGTACGTGTCGGGATTTGAACCTCAGCCCTCCCGGTAGGAAGGCGACAGTCCACACCACTGAGCCACCGACGCAAAAGGTTATGTGAAGTGTAAAAGATTGCAATATCTCAACCTCAAAATTATGACTTGCAAAAATTGCAAAAATCAAATGAAAAAAAAATCATACTAGTTTGAATCTACAACTAAACCGGAGAATTAATTCTACTGAAGGTCTCTCAAAATACACTGGTGGAGAACTATAACCAGCAGACGACTGTCACATGATGACGAGCGAAAGTGTACGTCTAATAGGTAAACTCGTTTCCTGAACTCGTCAAGCATAAGCTACAGACATCTCAATGTTTCAAATTCCAAACAATGTGCCAACTAAATTACCATAATAACGTGTCAAAATAACGCATGATAAATTGAGTCAACGTGAGCTTAATCTAATAATAACATCATTCGAACAACATACAACATTTAACAATATACGACAAACTCTCGCGTAAATTTGCTTATATCAATTTACTTTGCGATGCTATGGGGAGCGTTATTTTTCGGCTAGTGTGGTCAAAGCAAAACACTTTAGTGGTTTTAGTAACATTTTAAATTATTGCCAAGAGTATGTGAAAAAAAAATACTTCGGAATATGTTAGAGAGTTCATAGTAAAGCTAATTCGGTATTCTCCACCATTCGCAATAAAATACCAAACCTTATTTTCATAAAAGTGCACTTTATTTTACATGTCATTTCATTGATCACTTTTTTTTATTTGCAATATTGTATTTTTAAATAGGCTGAAACCAATAAATATTAGGTCAATTGATGTTAGTGAGCAATGACGTCACGTTTCAATAATCCCATACAAAATATATGGAAATATAAGAAACGTTCCTTTTTGACAGGTCATAAAAAGTGCGTCAACGATTAGTGGTTTCAAATACCTAATTAAGAAAGATATTTTACGGGTGCTCCCTAAAAATCTTTTTTGAAAGAATTTTAGTCATTTTGCTATGTTTGGATGCAAGTCAGCAACAATGGATGTTCTAATTTGTTAATTAATGAAACAAGCTCTTATACAGACAGCCTACGATATAGCAAGTAATATTCGTCATTATTTTTCATCAAAACACCCAGAGCAATACAAATAGACACGATTGAAAAGAAATTGTAATCATAAGGCGCGTCATGTTAAGTCATTGTGCAATTTATGCAAGCTACCAAGGAAGTAGTGGACTCGATTTTGAGTCGTCTGGACACTTACAGCTTCAGTGGCAGGTCTCACAAAAGAGAAATACCTTTTGTGTTTCAGAATGAGGACTCTCAAGTGATGGGTGCAGGGCAGTGTGGACGAAAGATAAAAGAAAGAAAGAAAAACCTTTATTCAAATAAATCTGTTACAGATACTTTTGAATCGTCAATTGTTATTATTATCATATTTTTTTGACTTCTTAATTTCCTTTGACTTATTTTTTAAGGAAAATTAAAGACTTCTTAATGTCCCTTAACATGTATTAATCTGACATGGTCTGGCGTGATACCGTGGCAGTTGAAAAGGGAATAAAAATAAATTAATGAAAAAAAAAATACTGATACCCGAAAAATGATGATAATAAAATTTAATTTAAGATATTGTCTTATTTCAAGTTTTGAGAATCTCATCAATTTTATAAGATATGCACAGAAAAATATTTATATGCACAGAAAAATATTTACAAATTCAAGAAAGCCTGAAGTTGATTTATTTATTTAGGACAGTTTACAAGACATACACTTATTACATTGACAATATACATACGTAAGCGATACAAACAAGTAGTGATGCCTTAACTACAAACTGCCACGACAAGCACAGCTGACATGGAAGCAGTTTAGCAAATTAAAGATAAACAGAATTTAATGTTAACAACATACTTAAAATACTAACCTAGAGTATAGGTTACAAGTGAGTACAATTTATTTTATTATATTAATTACTAGCTTTAGCGTGCGCCTTGGTCCGCGTGGAATAGTTACTTTGGCCTAACGCTCTCTTTCCCTCGCTACTTCGTTTATATAGGTGAGTTAAAACTGCGATATCTCATAAGATATTCATTTCAATTGAATAATGTAAGGGTTTTGTTATATGTTATAAAATTTTATTTATATTGATTGATATCATATTTATAAAAATAGCTTCACAAAATGTGCAATAATTTAGAAATTTTTTTTAGGAAAAAATATGTTATAGGGAGCTCACTTTAAACGATAGAAATATGCTGTCGCGGACTTTTTTGTTGACCTTTAAAAGGGTAACAATACTCACATACATGACTTTTGCGAAACTTTAACTGTTTACGCAGCGTACGCAGCGGAATCTCCAAGTAAGAATTTTTCCCCCCGGATTTTGAAACATTCTTCATTGCTGCTCCGCTTCTTTTGCTTGTAGCGTGATGATATATATCCTATAGCTTTCCTCGATAAATGAACTATCCAACACTGAAAGAATTTTTCAAATCAGACCAGTAGTTCCTGAGATTAGCGCGTTCAAACAAAGAAACAAACTCTTCAGCTTTATAATATTAGTATAGATTTAAGCATTTTCCTTGCCCCGTTTTATTATTAATTCTACTCAATGCGTAGAGTATACAAACATAATTAACATTTCATCTCAGAGCTTTGAAGTATTGCAATATTGGAGATTAATATTGATGAAATCAAAATTAAATTTCATTTGCTCATTTAAAATGTAAATATAATAAACATCCTGCATACAATACATAGGCCATTTAGTAACATAGACTGAACTGAGTGTTGAATATCACGTAGCTTTATATTAATTTGTTCTGTTCCTTAATAAATGATTCAGCCACCCATGGACACTCGAATATTTTAAGAAGCAATGGACATTGTCGAACTTTCGAAAAAATATAAACCCAAAAAAATAAAACGTAAAACCCGACTGCTAAAGAAAATGAAAAATTATGCCCATCCGTCAGTTGAGATATTTTTTTTATTTGAATGAATACATTATTTTATTTCATAAATATAACCAGTGTATATGTCAAGCAGCTCGGACATTTTTGGTTGACATTTCTTCTAGTTAGTTCATTATTTCCTCTAAGGTTCGTGGAACGAATTCAGTAAGCGCGGGGCCGTATCTCTGGGCGGTGATAACACTATCTAGGTTTTATTCCTTTGTCAGGACTCAGGGCTGCTTGCACCATCGCGATATACGATGCGCTTCCCTTTACTTCCTGAAGGGGTACACTCGACAGTGAAAAAATACCCGTGTTTCTGTATTTGCCGGAAAAACTGATCATTGTTTGATGAGTTCTTTTGTTTTTTTAACCGGCCTATAATATCCCACTGCAAAGCAGGGGCTTTTGTACTTAGCATAGCTATGAAAATATTGGTTTTTAACCCACTAGGCAGGCCCCATGCAAATTCTTGATTGTTAATTACTCTCATGAGCTTATTATATATCCCCATCGCGGGGCACGGGCTTAGGCCCGTAGCCTTGGTGTTCGAAGGCCTATACACTCTTAACCAATAGTCGGAAATGGTGTATAGGCCTTAGTCGTCTACGCATGACCAGTGCGATCTGCCGACTTCACGCAACCTTTTAATCTGTTCGCAGGCGTGCGCAGGTTTCCTCACGATGTTTTGCCTTCACCGTAAGAGCGTCGGCTAAATATATATAATTTGGAATTTCGAAAAATTGTCTAAATTTATTATTCCGGTACAACTTTCATGTTAATAGTTGAAAATGGTAATATATATAGTACAAAAAATGGCGTAACCAATTATAATTCTACCATAAACAGAACGACTGAGTGCAAAAAATACTATTGATACATAATTTACTCATACTAGGTGTAAATCAATAGAGTCGTCTAGGTAGGTACCACCGCAGTGCCAGATATGAAAGAAGAAACAAAGAAAGAAAATACATTTATTATATCTAAAAATCGTATGCCTCACATGAGACAAAACAACATAACAACACACAATTTAATTATACACGATAGATCATTGATATCGTCCCGTGAAATACCAGTGTTTTGCACTTGCGTGTTTCACAATGACGGCACTGTAGCTAGTCATGGTACCAGGTATAGAGACCTAACATCTGTTGTGTCGGGTGTCGGGCGCAGTGCAGCATTGACGGAGAATAATATCTGTCTATCAGTTGTTGGTCTGGAGGGATATCTGGCGCAAAATTATGGAGACCTATGTCCAACAGTGGAAACTTGTTGGTCTTATTAAATGCTGCTCTGTCATGGTCAGGCGAATCACTTACTATCCACCGACCTCTGACCGTACAACACTTTGTTACATAAAAAAAAACAATTACGATACTATAGGACTACTAATAGGTAGTACCTTTTAAAATTGGCTGAATTTGGGTTATGTGTTGTGTTAAGTATATTCTAGTTTTTAAATACAAAGCACCATCAAAAGTTACAATGCAAACTGCAGTGGTGGAGTGTACAAATATAAACAAATGCACATTCATCCGCCATAAATCGGGCAATATAGACGTGCGTGCCGGTACGCTATAATAAATAAGTTTTATGGACAGGGTTGTTCTGTTGTGAACCGGTTCCGAAAATCAAATCGGACTCGATAATTCAGTGGCTAGGTTTTATTGAACAAATATTTTCTAAATTCGCACTGCGCCATCTAGTCCCAAACTAAGAATTAGTTTGTAATATTGGTACTAAACAACGGATAAACATCCTTTTTTTGTAAATACATAGAAAACATCCAGGCCGATAACAAACAGATATGTTCAATTCACGCACAAATATTGTACTGCCCTGGAATCGAACCGCGACCCTTGTTGTAAGAGCCAACATCTCAACCAATTACACCACAGTAGTCGTGAAAGCTAGTAGGTTCAAATCCTTATAGTAACATCATCATCAGCTTTAAGTGTCCACTGCAGGGCACAGGCCTGTTGCACATCAATTTTATTGAGGTAGCTAACGTAAATTACTTAATTTACGTCAATTTTTTTCTTATTCAGATATAATGAGATAAGTATGACTATTTCATCCAAACCATTTTTGTAAAAGGCCAACACGCAAGACACATAATACACGAGTAGTTACACAAATACACATAAACATACAAACTTTGGCACTTAAATGTTAGGGCAATGATATTAATAAAAATATTAAAGTTAACAACTAACAATTACTTTATAAAGCAAATAATGTCAAGTATTTCGAAACCCTCGCACATAAAACTCACAATAATAATTGCCGGTGCACCCAGCCGCATATATAACACTGAATAAAGCGCACTAAAATGTATAATAACCGCAATTTTCCACAATCTATGTTTCTAGTGCATAAATCACGTCGCCGTCTCAAATTACAGAGCGACTCGCATATGCCAAAGTGCTTTGAGACAACCCTTAATAGTAGGTCAGAGTACAAATGATGTAGGGATGTCACAAACACAAATTGGCTTTGTTTTTAAATCCAGTATTCTAAGTTGATCAAAATAAATAAGATTCAAACCAAGTTTAATAAAAAATTAGAGAGTTAAGTACTTTTAATCGAGTATTTTAATATAAATAGAGGTTTTGCGGCTTGGCAAGCGTAGCCTAGGACGCCATCCGGCCCGATGGACAGAAGACTTGCGAAAGGTCGCTGAGTGGAGGCTGGATGTGAAATCGGAGACCGGGATATCCGGCGCAAAATGGAGAAGATCTATGTCCAGCAGTGGACACTGTAATAGGTTAAGGAGGGAGAGGATGCAAACCTAGTTTTGGCGTTCTTGAATAATCATCAGTTTGAATGTTTCTCATTTCAATTTCATTTTTTTAAATTTATTTATTAGAGACAACCAACAAGATAAACACTGGTAATAGAACAATAAATTAGAGACAAACTTAAAGCTAAGTGTCACTTAGGTTGCCACGGCATGCAATGCGGACTATAGTATTAAAATTAAACAATTTCAATATGTATTAATATAAAAAAGGGTTGAAATACAATTAGTAAATTCAGCAAATAAATCAAATACACTGAATGAATATATTAATGTTTTTTTTGAATTTTAAAAAAAGACCTCTTTTTTGACGACCTGGTGTAATATCTATAAATCTTAATTAAATATTATCTCGTTGAGATGTCGTTATTGCACCAAGGGTTTCGAATTCGATTGCCGGGCAGTACAAACATTGTGTGCATGAACATGTACATTTTACATATTGATATGCATGAGGAAAATGGTTATTTCAATATTACACAGGCAACATATATTATTATATGTAATAGTTGTCAGGTGAAGGCAACCCTACACAACGGTAGCTCCAGGCTTTACGTCCGAACCTCCTCAGCTGGCAGGGTCATCGCACCGCTCAGTGCGGTCAGAACAAATTTAACTTTTTAGCACAAACCGGCTTGACGCGGAAAATTGGCTCGGCTACGTAATATCGTTGTCAACCCTAATTATGGAACAAGATGGCCGAATCTACGATTTGCTGGGTCAGCGGAGTGTGATTTTCAAGTGCTGTAGGTAAATTTGGAATTGTTTACCGTTGTGAAATTTGGTGACACAAGATCCTTATCGTTGAGAAGTTAGCAGTACTAAGAATTCTCATTGTGTGTAGGAGGAGGTAAGTCTTTTTGTATTGGTTTAAATAGGTATAGGTTTTTATGTTATAGCGGGCAAACGAGCAGACGACTCATCTGATGGTAAATGACGCCGTCGCCCATCTACACTTGCAATGCCAGAGGGCAAAGAAATGCGTTGCCGGCCTTTTAAGTGGGAATTACGCTCTCTTCTTGAAGGAAGCCAGGTCGTATCGCTCAGGGAATAAGTCAGATGGTAGCTGATTCCACAGTTTTGTCGTCCGAGGCAAGAAATTACGACAAAAACGTACTGTCGAGGACTTCCATTCATCTAGGTGGTGAGGATGAAATTTCGAGATTTGTCTCGAAGTACGGTGGTGGAATGGTGCTACAACACTTAAATCAATGCATACTCCACACAAACTTGTTAGTGAATTATTCAAAGCCTTCAAATGTATCCTTCGACATTATGTGGTTTGACTATTGTAGACAATGTCATGTATAGCAAAAATTCCATTCGTATGAAAGAGTGCACTCGTAAAATTAACATTGTATCTCGAATACCGCGACTCACACATGGCACCAACCAATGCAAGGATTTGCAATAATTTGTAATTGTAATTGTGACTTGACGACGCATAAAAGTTTATAGCCGTTGTCACTTGCTGCACTTTATGATTTGAGTGATGTGTGCTTGTCGATTTTAGCATACTATTTTAATGTCGATAAGTTTTTCTTCAATTACCAAGCGATGTTTTTGGTGTTACTGCAAAATATATATATATTGAAACAATTTGATTGTATAGGTTCATTTCATAAAACACATAGGTAACGATGAAAATGCCTTAAAGAATGATAAAGTGGGACATCAAGGGCTTAAAATGTTCCTAGAAATATGTGTAGTTGAGAAAACCTGTCTGAGCATAATTCCTTCCTCTTTTCGCTTAACACACAGTACTAAACTATATTTAACTAGCCCCAACGAGTCATTTTTAGGAGTGGACAACGCGCTAAATTACACTTGCGAAAACACATATACGTCGATGCAATCCCAAAAGAATTAATAAAAAATTGCATATGCGTTAGCGTCAGCTAGTCCGAAACTAAGCATCGAGTTTCATCACACAAATGTTTGTAATAGCCGACATCACAACCATCATACGACAAGGGTCGTCAATAAATGCTAAGCTAACATTTAATTACTTTGTAGACGCTTTAGCAACTTACAAACTTGAAAAATATATTTTCTTTTACCTAGTGTACTACGAGTACCAACTGCTTTATGCCTTGTCTTCGACTCTTATAATTTATAAATTATTGAAAAAAATATCGAGTACTAGACATACATCACTAAAAGATATGAGCTAAAATACGTACTCTTATGTTACTAGGAAACTGCTTCGCAATGAATTATTTATTTGCCAATTGAGAGACGAAAATTCATTACGAACAATGCTTTGTCCGAGGAACAATAAAATTGGTCTTGGTGAGAAATTTTAAATCTTCTAGCAAAGGGTCTCGGGTATTTTTAGACTGGCAACACTTACTTTTATGTTAAGACTGGGATGATCGCGCACAAAGTTGTCGATGTTACTGACTTCTTAAAAAGTTTTTATTATAAACGAAACCTTATTTTTGAATTCTTAGCTAACAATCAAAGAGAATAAATAAAATATATGTGTTTTTAAAATAGTGTGTAATAGTTTTTATAAACATTACTAGATATCCCGTAAACAGCTGTCACCACTGTTGTGGTGTACGCAGTGTTTTTTTTGTTCTACTGCAAACCAGCGTCATGACAAATTGACTTTGCAACGATTGTTGTAGCATTTAATATAACATATATTATTACATGTACGAATTTGCAATTTTACACCAAACAATTATTTTTCTGTCTTCCTTTCAAATTAATACATGGGCTTGTTGCAATTGGGTGTTAAATTTATATTGTTTTTTTTTGTCTGAGGTAGATTAGGAGATTTATTTACTGTTGTTATATTTTAGCTACCGAACTAAGAACATCTTTTAGTTAAAACTAGGTGGCAAAAAGCTGTCATAGTTAAGAGTAACTATGACAGCTTTTTGCCACCTAAATAGAGATTTAGACAATGTAGTGTGTAGTTATTAATTTTTACTACTACTTAAGGTTTTTTAATTCTCACGCATTGCATATTCATATTTATAATTAATAATAAATATAATATTTTATTTCCCAAAGTTACACATACATTTGGCGTGCAGTTTTAATCTAGCCTCCACACTAGGCTGAGCCTGTCCTGTGGAGGTCAATACCTTGTTTACAAAATAATTATACTTTTACATGTTGGCACTACGTTCATTAAAATCCAAATTATACAAACAAATTAGGAAAATGTCTATCTAGCTTTAAGTAAACATGATGGTGGCTCTGTGGTAGGTGAAGTGTGAGTGCATGTGAGGAACTACTTCACAATTTTTAAAAGATCCTCTGCTTCAATGTAACTGAGGCTCAGGAGTGTTTTAAACAATATGGCTTTTGCTTCCCTGACTGTTTTGTCTACAAGTTTAAGACGGTTGACAACTTGGTTGTAAAGATAAGGAAAGAGGTGTGGTCTAAAACGCTGGCGAAACTAGTTTTAGATGGTAGGCTTGGCATTTTGAAAACTCTTTTACTCTTCATGGCGCTGTATTCACTGGATGCGACTACTGTTCGATGGGCAGAAACAACGGCCCTTAAAATAAAGAGCTTTCTCACACTAAGGACCTCAAACTCGTCATACAGTGCTTCAGTCGGATAACGAAAAGGTTTAAACAGAGCCGTTTTCAACACCCCTCTTTGGGATCTCTCCAAAATGATTAGTGCTGTTTTAGAAGCACCTCCCCAGGCAAGGATACAGTAGTTGATGATAGATTGGCATAGGGCTAGGTAGACGGTTTTCAAAGTTTTACAGTCAGCCACCGCCGCAAATTCCTCATGACGTGTATGAGTTTTCTCACTCTACAGGACGTGGTCGCCAGATGCTCTTTGAATGTCAGATTTTCGTCTATTTCAACTCCCAGGTATTTCAAAAAGCTGGTTTTCTAATATGTTCGCAGCCACATGAAAATGTATTGGTTTGAAGGGGACAATTGTGAATTTTAATTTCCTCCTGGTTTTTGGGCGCTGTGGCGGCTGTCTTGTGGAAACATATGAATTTCGTTTTTTTAGTGTTGAGAGTTAAAATGTTGTTGCTAAGCCATTGTGAAATCTGCCTCATACCAATCTCCACTGTTTTAATGATCTGCTCCCAAGAACTATCATGAAAAATTAGCGCTGTATCGTCAGCATAACAGAGTAACTCAGCGTTCTGAATAGGAAGAGAGAAGATGTCATTAATATATAGGACGAAAAGCGTAGGCCCAAGAATGCTGCCCTGTGGAACACCAAACGTGACAGGGTCTGAGACACTTACGGATCCTCCAATCCTTGTGCACTGGCATCTGCCTGTTAGGTAGCTGGTGAACCATCTGAGAGCTATTCCTCGGACTCCGAGAGCTTGTAGCTTAAAGAGAATTGAGGGGGAGACTGTGTCAAAAGCCTTGGCTAAATCCAAGAAAACCCCAACACAGCTCTTCCCATCATCCAGATGAGAGGAGACGATATCTGTAGCAAAGTTACTGCATCTTCAGTTGATTTTCCCCTTTGAAATCCGAATTGTCTTCCTGATATAATGCCATTTAAGTCCAGAAAACTAACCAACCTTTTATTAACAATGCACTCAGTATTTTAGAAATATATTCAAGAGGAAATGGCGGGTTTCCAGGATCTCCTTGAGCCGGTCTTTGTGAATAGGGTATATGCCAATTTCCATGCCCCGGAAAGACTCCAGTGGCAATACTGAGGTTGAAATATCTGAAAAGGGCGTGCTATATTCGGTCCGATGGCCTTAAGTATTCGATTACTGATACCATCAATACCTGGGAACTGTTCTCATCCAACCTCTGTATGAGCGCCAGAACTTCCTGCTATCTGTGGGCGAAATAAAAGAGGAGGGGCAGGTGAATTACTTATTTTAATTTTAGAGGCTAGGGATTCTTGGGTTTCATTCAGATAGATAGACTTTGTGAGCCAAGTTATTACCCATTGAGGCAAAATAAGAATTCAAGGAGTCTAACGGGTTTTCCGAGGAACACTCCTTGTTGGCCAGCAACTCCAAGGCACAATTTTTAGCAGAAGTACGAGATCGGTGCGAAATTTGGTTTATACTTTTCCATAACTTCCTAGGATTATTTTTGTTTGTATTTAGTTCCTCATTTTCGTACTCAGTCTTTAGTTTTCTTAGGAGTGAGTTGTAAAAATTTCTATATCTTGTATAAATCAATTTTTTCGTTGCATCTGATGGGAACCTTCTTGACTCAGCGTGTAGCTTATCTCTGTGCTTTGAACAACGGATAAGTCCGGGACTCATCCACGGCTTAATGTTGAACTTGAGTGACTAATGCGAACTGTCCGGGAATGCCTCGCGATCGCATCGGATAAAGCGTTTGAAAAGTTTGTTGCATCCTCTTCAACTGACTGATTTTTAATAACATCACTCCAATTTATTTGGCCAAGTTCTAGTTGGAGGTCCTGGTAGTTTATTTTTAGCCTGGTTCTATTTATGGGTTTTTTTATTTTGCCTTTTATACCCACCATAATCATACTGTGATCCGTTAAATCTGCCGAGCATACTATGGACTCTGCCATGACGTGAGCGGGACAAACAAATGATCTATGCATGATTTATTATTATGAGTGGGCATATTTATGGAGGAAATTAATCCATGTTCCGAGAGAGCATTTAGGTATGCTGAGATGTTTTCATTATTAGAGGAAGTATCCAGTATGTCTAAATTTAAGTCTCCCACCACTATCAGACAAGGACTACGTGTTCGAGAATTTAGACAGCAATCTAAATCGGCAATAAAATTAGTTGGATTGGTAAATGAGGGGAGCGATATATTCCTAACACAGTAAAACAATTTGGAACCTCGACAAATAGACAGTTCGCTTCATTTATATCTGGCTCAGTAACATTTGGGGACCACTTATCATTTACATAAACAATGACACCTCCAGACCTGTTAATGACTTTTGCAGTATTAAATGAATGATAGCCATTAATTTGCTTGATAATAGAACATGAGTTTATCCAACACTCACTCATCACTATAACGTCAAAATTGATGCTCAACCTACCGAGCATCACCGTAAAGTTATCAAAATTACGGTCCATGCTTCTGATATTCACATGCAAAATTCGTAAAGGAAACTTGACATAACACTACCGCACTCTTCAGGGCTAGCAATAGAGTGGCATTCTATATTTAAGCTCTGATCAATATCAGTTATAAGGTCTAGAGTAGCCATTATTGAGAATAATATTTTTGAGAGTGGATGAAATTAACTCTTTAATGCCACTAATGTGCCAGTGTTTATGCAGTGCGGTGTTGAATTCAGTTTTGTCGGTGATCTGAATGAGTTGTGCGTTTTCTATGGATATTAAATTATGTGATGTGATGAAATATCGTAAGAAGACAAAAAGTGTAGTGAATAGTGTTAAACGCCACAGGTTAAATCTAATTTGAAAATGGATACTAAAAAATAATAATAACATGCTAAAACATTTACGTAACAAAGGCAATTCAGGTATGTTATCGCAATAATTTGACATCTTATCGGAGGTAATTTTGGTAAGGGTACTACTTAGGGCTACTGGACTCAGAAATTCTTTGCAAGTCTTCTTGTGTTCGTATTTGAATAGGCGGGTTCCCGTCGCGTCCCTCACCTCTTCTGATGTAGATGTTCCCATTCCGGATCCAGCAGTATTTGTACGCGTTTTCTTTAGTCCAAACACGGGTATCTCGAAATAACAGCCGCTTTTCACGTGGAAGTCTTTCATTTACAAAAATCCTCCTCTCCGGGCCTCCTTCAACAATATCCCTGCTTTCTAATGAACGCCGAACTTTGGCTTGCTTAAGAAACTCTTGTCGCTTTGTTCTTCGGGTAAAGGATACCACTAGCGGTCTAGGAGAAGGGTCTTTATCTTTAGTGGAATTTTTATATCGGGGTCCAGCACGGGATACGTAGTCTAGGTCACACTCTTCCAGATTAACTCCAATTTTAACCGCTGTTGTCAGCACTATATGGTATGGATTTTCATTCGCTGTTTCAGTTACCCCCAGGATCTCCAAGTCTGAGCGCAGCAACTCGTGAGACTGTTTGTTTACTTGCTCTTGCAGCTGGGACACTTGTAGCTTCAGAAGAGCGTTTTCTTTCTCTTTGTCTTCTAAAATTTTAATTCGATTGTCGTAGGCAAGTATGTGTGCCGAGAGGTCGTCGAATCTACTGATAAAGTCTGACTGCATTTTAGCCATATCTTGACGCAGGTGACGAATCTCTATCATGAGTGACTGTATACAAACCCCCTCCGTTTCAGTGTCTATTTCGTCACACCGGGTGCCAAAGGGGAAGCCGGATGAGTTGTGAGTTTTCTTTCGCATTGTAACGTTTTCGGCTGCCCGTATTGGGGTATGGGTATTATCGCCTCCTTTTTTTGAGCTCGCCGTGCAAATTGGGCAAACCCATTTCTTCACTTTGTCCCGTGTTAAATGAGCAGCGTTTGCGCAGGCGACATGAAACATTTTGCCGCACTTTTCAGCTGAGCACATTATGGCTTTATCCTCCTCAATAATTTGTAGACAGCCAGAGCAGCTCATTTTATTGTTTTAAATAAAATTTCAATACTCACAAACTATGTTAAGAGTCTGGCGTGAACGGAGCACTGAGCGGGCGAGTTGACTGGAACGTTTGAACGCTGCACGGCTCAGCTATGAGCGACGCGATGACTCAACGCAACGAAGCGGGCGCACTGCGAGTTGTCGTAGGTCATGGACAGCATACGTTATTCAAAATTTTTGAATTTATTTTGCTTGTATTTTTTTGTTTCACGAGTATTTTGAAAATTTTTTTTTGTAATTAGCTGCGGTTTTATATAGGCTAAACAAACATATAACTTGATGTACGGAATAACTGATTTTGACTATTTATTTACGATAAATTTGACGGAGCAAAACAAAAACGTATCTACTTTGAACGGGTGCCGGGCGGTATCCATATATTAATAATATGAATATGAGGGGCAACTATTAACAAAAGGTTATTTAATTGAATCTATGTTCATATTGTAAAGCTAGAGTTTGAACGCTCATGAACCACTACTGGACAAGTCTCCCTATTCTATGCCAGGTATCGAAGTCCTTCGCCTTCTTTCAGTGTCGTAAAATACTGGTGTAAATGGTGTATGTAATACACTTCTGTGTTTCGGGATGAGTGCACTATATAATAATAATAGATATCGTTTATTACTCAATAACCTTCTATTCAATCTATCGCAGTCCACTGCTGGACATAGGTCTCCCCATTTTAAGATTCCCGGTCCTCCGCTTTTCTCATCCAGCCTCCACCAGCGACCTTTCGCAAGTCGTCGGTCCATCGGGCCGGAGGGCGTCCTACGCTACGCTTGCCAAGACGCGGTTTCCACTCCAGAACGCGTCTGCTCCAACGGCCATCGGTTCTGCGACATACGTGATCAGCCCACTTTAACTTGCTGATAAAAGAAAACTTTGTTCTAACAATTTTTCATCGGGACTAAACAATTTTTCATCGCGCGTGGCAGATATAGGGCAGTGTTGACAGAAACGAATGACTACTAACATCATTGGTTTCCATCAACACTGCCTATGACATAGTCAGACGCATGACTTACTATCACTAACTTAGTGACATCAAACCGTCATGCATGCATCTTTGTCGCGACTTTTTGTAGGTTCGCTCAGTCCCTATTCGCGTAACCGGCGTGTACCAGGCTTTACTCCCACTAACATGTAAGGTAGGGTACCTAGGTCTGAGGTTTGAGTGCCGAGGTTGCTATCATTGTGTATTTTAGGGCTGAAACCTGTTATGGCTATCTACGAGCAGTAACAGCAGCCCCAGATCCAATACAAGAGATGGGCGAGCCGCGTTTAAAGTGCGACAAATGTAAGCTCAACGAGCATACACTGGCTGCCAGTTTACGCTCTGTGAGACGAGTCAAGACGCACGAATATTAGAAGAAATTACCGTTTTTTTCCAAAATGCCATCCTGTGCAATTGTAAATGCCATCATCGCAATGAATCAGTAAACTTACCAAGTAATAGAATAACTTTCACAGGTAAGAACCGAAAAGAAATTGCGACACTGGGACTGCCTATAAACTTGGCGGTTCGTCCAGTCTAATTGTATATTGTGCAGCAGCCAAAAAGATGATGAAAATGAATGACATAATCAAAAGAAGGTACTTTATCTTATATGTTGATAATGAATCTCAATATTCTAGGTATGTTTTTGACCTAGAACATTGTAAATTGTTATGCGTAGTAAACACATAGATATGATGTTAAAAAGTATGGATTCGTGATATGCTCAAGCAATCGAAAAAGTGTTCCGAATGCAGTGACAGCACATATACACATATTTCGAATTTCGAACACATTTACCTAAACAAAAGAGTACAAACTGTACTCTCTTCGGCGGTTCGTTGTTGAGGCACGGATGGCGTATCTACCTTTATATATCGAAATATCATTGCCAGATAATAAAATCATAGCAAAATGTATAAAGCTTATAGTTGATACAGTAATTGCTATATTTATATAATATAACTTGAGCTATTTGTTTGTGATATAAACTTATGCAAATGTATAGTCAATTTATCGTCGGCTAATTGGTCTCTGTGACTGCGGAACTTGTTTGTATTAAAATAAATACTTTTTAATTACTTTCATTTACATTTGTTGTTAATTTAAGTTGCATATTTATTGTAAATAAGAAATGAACTGTAAAGTTAAGGCGACAATTATCAGTGAACGGGTTAATTGGAGCCGCGTGTTTCATTTGAAAGTATTTTAGAAAATAAAACGTGATTGGTATGTTAATTTATTTCAAAAAAATGTTTTGCTTTCTAGTTTGAAGTCGGTATTTTTTGTTCCCATCTAAATCGGTTCATATACGACGAAAATATCCGCAAACAAATAAAAATTTTCCTCGATTTCTCTACTCTCTATCATTAGGGGGGCCTTCGTTAAGCAGTGGACAATTTAGGTTGTAATGATAATAATGACAATACATGGGTCATCATGGATTCCAACTGGCCATGCATACAAATGTTTGTATAAACGGTCCAATAAACCCTTTGGAGTAACTGTCATCAAATCAAAACATAAATGAGAAATGAAAGCCAAGTTCAATATGAAACACCTTTAAGCCTTGCTTGTCGACGAAGCGATGGACGAAGTGATATTTAAATTAATACATATCTACTGACAGTCAAACAGCGCCATCTAGCCCCCAAGTTAAGCGTAAATCTTGTATTATACATATAACAAATGACGGATAAACATACTTATATACTTTATTTGTAAATATAAACATAGAAACACCCAGACCAATACAAACAGTCATGTACATGCACACAAATGTTTATACTGCCCGGGATCGAACCCGGAACCCTTCGTGTAGTAGCCGACGTATTAACCTTTACACCAAATAGGTCGTTATCACATTACAGTAATTTAGATCTGAACCACTACACCAACTCTTCATACTCGTAGATCGTTGACTCAAACACAAATTATGATCTGTCACGGATCCCCACCCCTGCCCATTCATATGTCTCTTCAACCTATCGCAGTCCACTGTTAGACATAGGTCTCTCCATTTTGCGCCAGATATCCCGGTCCTTCGCTTTTCTAATCCAGCCTCCACCACCTTCCGCCGTCGGTTCCTCGGTCCGGGCGTCCTACGCTACACTTGCCAAGACGCGGTCTCCACTCGAGAACTCGTCTGCTCTTTTTTCCCCGAACTGACTACTGCTGTTGGCCGCAGATGGCCTTTACAGCTTCACCGGGCAATTGGCGAGCGCTGGTGGCTCTAAGCCTTAAAATTTTACGAGTTTAAGGCGTCCCCGAATGGGACTGGAACGTCGACTTAGGGCGTTGCGGGGGCAACTTGGTAGCCAAACATATGTTTGGGGAAAAAAGCGGCCCGGCACACGCCGGTTACGCGAATAGGCACTGTGGATCTCGTCTGCTCCAACGGCATTCATATGTATGGGGGGTAAATCCGTCATGCGATGTGGTCGCTGTGGAATTGAATCATACATACGTAAACGTCATTATTAATACTGCATGCATTGCGGAATTGCTTAAGTTATTGCAAGATTTGCGTACGGTATACGGTATGCGTTAGTTACGAGGTTGGATTCCCGGTTAAGTTTTATTTAGAGCAAATTTGACAACTGGTGTTGGTTGAGTCATAATAATAATAATTTCTTTATTTGCCAGAATATAGTAACAAACAAACATAGATATAATATGCGCGTTATAATCCTAAATCTATGGGTTGAGTAGTGAATTTGATTAGATATAAATCCAAGCGAGGGACGCGGGTTCGGTCCGAGGACAGTACAAACATTTGTGAGTATATTACACATTTGTGTGCATAAACATGTGTCTGCTTGTATTAGTCTGAAAGTTTCCATATAATATGTATCTTTTTACGAAAAAAGTATATTAAAAGTATAAGATACTTTAAATATACCTTTTTCTACTTTAACTAACTTAATAAAAAAAATAAATAGAGATTGAAGATAAAGATTACTATCTTCTTTCACTAACTTACGTATACTGATCTTAAACTAACTTATGATAAACTTACTAGGTGCACAATAACAAGAAAAAAAGTGTGCGCGGCAGAATTTAAAGTATACCCCTCGCGTCAATTGTGGTATGTGGTAACTGGGAGATTCGTGGTTTCATTCCCGGTTAAGATTTCATCATCAGCTCATTAAACGTCCCCACCGAGGGGCACGAGCCTACTCGTATAGGGTGATTAGGCCTTAGTCGTCCACGCGGGCCCAGTGCGGATTGGACGACTTCACACACAACCTTCGAATCTCTTCGCAGGCGTGCATGAAGGTTTCCTCACGATGTTTTCCTTCACCGTAAGAGCGTCGGATAACGTACATATATTTTCGAAAACACATTGGTACGTGTCGGGATTTGAACCTCAGCCCTCCCGGTAGGAAGGCGACAGTCCACACCACTGAGCCACCGACGCTCTAAGGTTAAGATTTATTGATAGTAAATTCACGACTCATGTGGCATAGTGGTTGAGTAGTCGTAAAGCCAAGGGTTCCGGGTTCGATGCCCGGCGGTGCAATTTTTGTGCATGAATATAATGTGCTTGCAGTGTTGTGGTTGCTTTTGTGTATAATATAAAAAGTATACAAGTATGTTTATCAGTTGTTAGTACCCATAACATCTACCAGCAAGCTCCTAGCTAAATTGTGGCTCTGTGAATATCGATGGATATTTATTTTTTCATAAAGCAACAAAAAAAATTGTTTGGTGAAATATATAAGTATTCATAATAATAGTTGATACCAATATAAACAGCCCATATTACAATAAACACTAATAATATAACGTTAAATCTACTTTATTACCAAAGAAACCTTTATATTTAAACATGATACGGCATGGTGTCCTTAAAAGAGCGTACACTCTATTAAAGGGCCGGCAACGAATTTCTGGTATCTCTGGTCTTCTTCATGGACGGTGGTGTCACTTACCATCAGGTGAACTGTATGCTCGTTTGCCTACTGTTCAAAAAATAAAATTGGCCAAGCGCGAGTCGGAATAGCCCGTGAAAGGTTCCGCAGCAGCAAGTAACATAAAATAACCTACTTCAGCTTTAATATGAAAAATAGGTGCTTCACCGTTTATGTCGTATAAAAAAAACTACACACCATCGTTCAAACTAAATTTCGTTGTTAGATTTCATGGTTATGTAGATCATATATATTTTTTTGCTTTTATCAACACAATTTTTTCAACTTTGCACGTGTATCTATAACTATTCAATTTATAAAAAAAAATTAAGAAACCTCGATATCTTTTTTAAAGCTCTACATATTGATACCCCACACGGGGGTAGTACGATGAAAAAAAGTTTTTGAGTTTCTGTTCAATGTATAGGGAACCCCAAAATGTTTTTTTTTCAAGTTTCTTATCAAAAACTAATAGCGATTAACAGAATGCATATACTTACAAATATTGAATAGTGTAGTATTTATAGTTACGGAGAGAAAAAGGTTGTAACATACGGACGGACGGACAGACAGACTTGACGAATCTATAAGGGTTTCGTTTTTTGTCATTAGGCTACGGAACCCTAAAAATATAAGTAACGTTTATTGCCTGATTTGTTCGGTATGGAATCGTTTTCTACAATTCCATTTTACCAACCGCTCGTCAAGCAAGTCAACACGATTCGGTTAACAAAACCATAATCCGTTTGCGTATAAATCAAATTATGATTTAAATTCCATTTTAACTAAAAGCCGCACCGCCCGTAAGTTAGTGCTTTCTAGGTTAACTTCACTTATTCAATTTACGTTCACCGCGGACAGAAGCGGTAACAATAAACGGGAGCTACACGGGTGAGCACTACCGACCATTACGTATTCGAACCACGATCGTATCTCAGCGACTAGTGGGAGTCAAGCAGGTGGGAATTCACCCTAGCATGCACACCATTGCCTCTCCTCAACCAGCCAATAACAAACCATGGCTAACGAAGCGGGTAATGCATTCAGAGAAACCGCGAACGCTCGCAAAAGGCATGGGCGCACTAAGCAAAAACGCACAACACAAACGTCATTGGCTGATAATTGTCGCTCCAGCCTTTCGAGCCGTATCGCCCTAGATAACCCGCTTCCATCTTATTGTCTGTTCGCGGAGATAAGTACCACAATGCACACGGAATATTACTAATTAGGCTCTGTTTATGAGACCAGCGGCTATTGTTGAAAGAATGAGATAGTTATCTGTTTGTCTGCAAATGAGATTTGCGATGGTGCTTTGTCGGTTAGCGGAATTGTATGAGCTTTGTTTCATCTGAAATATAATCTGTAAAATGCAGTGGACATTGTTTTGGTAGAATAAGTTTGTATATACTTAGCGTTGTAGCTGATTCCTTGGAAGAATTTTGCACTATTTTGCGGGCGCTCGCTGTTTTGTTTTAAGGTGATCTTAAGAAATATTTCCTTTATAAAATTTTTAATTTTACATAATACGATATCCTTTCATCTTTCGTACAAATTCTCTTGTACAGGGCGATCAGAACGGTAACCTGATGGTAAGTGATACGCCTGACTATGGTAGAGCGGTATTGAAGGTGACCGACAACTGATAAACAGTTTTATTTCCGTCAAAGCCGCACTTTGCCCGTCACCCGAGACAACAGGTGTTAGGTCTCTTATTCCCGGTAATTTCACTAGCTACAGTGCCCTCGTCCTGAAATACAAAAGTGTATAACACTCTAGTTTTAAGGGACGATATCCGGCACTGCGGTGGTACCTATCTAGACGACTCAATATCGAGTCTACCACCTAGTAATTTTCTCTCTTAAACCTTTTTTTATCGAACAGGAGGCAAACGAGCATACGGTTCACCTGATGGTAAGTGACACCGCCGCCCGTGAACATCTGAAAGACCTCTAGTCCCAGAAATGCGTTGCCGGCCCTTGAAGTGTGTACGCTCTTTTTTTGAAGGACGCCAGGTCGTATCGCTCCGGAAATGTTTCCAGAGGAAGTTCTTGACTTCTTGTACGTTGGTAAAATTAACAATGACTTTCTTTTATTCCAATAGTTAATTGTTTCCTTTACCATTTTACTTTTCTTGTATCATTTAGTTTTGTGTTAGAATTTTTATCTTTAATTTATATGAGTGAACTAACTAATACACAATATTATTATCAATATTGCAAAAGATAGGAAAATAAAAGATAGATAAAACAATATAAGATACGTATCCTATTTTATTACGTCATTTCCACTGGTGCATGGCAGATTCACGATCCCACCAATATTACCTGTAAACAGAAATACATAAAATTTCAAAGCAGTCGTAACAAGTATAGAAATATTCGCTGAAGCATCGTTAAATTCAATGTGAGGGTGTAAAATGTACATAATGAAGTCGAAAACTTTAAAATACAGCTTCGTTTATACGCGGCCAACTGTGCACTGATAAGCAGTGGCGTGCACAGACATTATGAGCAGGGTATGCAAACTGAGTGACAATAATCGCAAAAACAATAAATAATTTATATTTTTGACGACCCATTTGCTGTTGCGGTTGAGACGTCGACTGCAACACCAAGGGTTCCGGGTTCGATACCCGGGCAGTACAAACATTTGTGTGCATGAACAAGTCTGTTTGTAATGGTCTGGGTGTTTTCTATGTATAATATGTATGTATTTACAAAAAATGTATATAAGTATGTTTATCCGTTGTTTAGTACCCATACTACATGCTTCACGCTTAACTTGGGGCTAGATGGCGCTGTGTGAATGTCAGTGGATATTTATTTAGTGGATATGTTGTCAAGCTGAATGCTGTTGATGACAGCAGATCGCCTATGGTTTCAAATCTGTAGAGGAAATTAGGCAAATAAGTGGGGATCTAATATGTTGCGATTTTCCGGGTTGTGTGGACGCACAGGGTATGCTTATTTGCATATATGGAGTGCCCGCCACTGCTGATAAGTAGCCGTAACTCGGGGCCAATCGCGAACGTTTGATCAAACTTCGGAATACCTCGGTGCGCTCGTAAACATCGCATTGGTCGTGTGGTCCAATATTGGACTGTCGAAAAAAACACGTAGCAGAATTTTACGTCGCCATTCTGTCGCTAGATAAAATCGCATTTCGCGTTTATTGCACAATGAATTGTAGCTTTTTATGTTAATAACATCGGCCACGTGGGCCGGAATGTCGAAATACTGACTAATCGGACCGTGGGTAGTCGGCGAAAAAATCGGCAATTTTAAATTATTCATGCTACCCACATTTGAGAGTCCGATAAGTTTGTTTAATGCTCCTAGACTGTTAATTACTTAATTATTTATGACGAGCCCGTTCCGCGGCTGTGTCGCCCACTTAAATTTGCAAGTTTAACTTTGATAGTGCTTATTAAATGGCCGAAAAGCTGATTAAAAATGAGCCCCTGTCATGTCATTAGGGTTGTATTTGGCGAACACTCGTTAGCAAGTCTGTTCAGATTTCTCATGTGAATGTTAACTTCTTGATCATTCATTGTGGTAGCTGTTTAGTATATAGCCGATATTCCAATATTAATGTTGTAATTTAAAAAGCGATTTCGCACGCACCCGTCTTGGTATATGTGTAGGTTTTCATACCAATGTTTTCCTTGACATTTTATGGGAAGCTAAATGATGTTTTATGAATGATAAAGACGGCTTAATTTGAATAATTGACGTTATTAATTCGTAAACTTACGAGACACATAATGAATCTAAATACTTTAACATCGAGACTCGACGCTAAACGGTTTTAATTTTAATGTAAAGAACTATGCGTTATTTTATAACAGCAACTCTGTGACCTAATTATATTTAATTTACTTAGACGTGTTTAAAGTGTATCATACCACACAGTAAGTTCTAGACAGAGCTTCCCTTAAAATAAATATTCAGCGACAAGTATCAGTACCAGTGCCAATTATGGCAGAGTTTGTGTAATGGTTACTAAACTGACAAACATACTTGACGACTTTGGTGTAATGGTTGATACGTCGGCTACTATACCGACAGCACAAACATTTGTGTGCAAGAACATGTCTGTTTGTATTGGTCTGAGTGTTTTTATGTATAATATGTATGTATTTAAAAAATAAAAGTATATACGTATACTCGTAATACGTATTAGTGAATGTTGAAGGCTTCCATCCCATTCTATAATAGAAGCCGAGATTTTTCGGTCACCAATCCGATGATCGACTACTGCGATAGTTCCGTACCATCATCGTCGATGAGTCCGATACCCTATCGAACCTTCAAAATCAAATTCGTATAAACATAAAAAAATACTATATAATATAAGTACTGGCGATAATAAAGACCCGCCCCGGCTTCGCACAGGTGCAATGCTGATAATAAGCACGCTGCCTCGACCGGCCGGTACCGCCGCAAACCTCAAAAAAAATTTTATTTCTCCACTATTTAATGGGTGCTGTTATTATACATATAAACCTTCATCTTAAATCACTCTATCTATTTAAAAAATCGCATCAAAATCCGTTACATAGGGATGAAAAAGCGACTTTGTTTTAAACTATGTAGTGACGTCGCATTGGCATAAACGCAGAAGTTAATGAGCTCACTCACGTCGGCACGTCATTGAGTGTTAAACCCCATGTTTACCGTCGCACGATCCGAGACCTGTATTCTGTATCAGTCTTTTATTAAGTCAGCTTACGGTGCCTCGACAAATTACTTTTCACACCTCTATCGGGGGGAAGTGCGCCATTGTGAATTACAATCGATTATGGATCGGTAAAATCACTAGTGCCTCGATGTCTCGATTAGGGATGTACTGGATAAGAAGTTATATCGGTTTCGGATACGGTTACTTTCGGTTATTATGAATGATACAGTTAAATCAGCCTATAAAGTCCCACTGCAGCACGTACCTTCGCCTTACGCAGGCCAATGATGGCTGGCTCGGACCATAACATATCCCGCGGGTTGCATCCGGATTGGTGGGTGTTTACAACTACCATCCTAAGTACCATCGGCTTAAATTATCATTCGAAGCTTAGCGTAGTAAGTTCTTAATGCATCTTTCTGTCGTGGTTGACTAGAACGGCAATGTTTTTACTGTATTGCTTTTATACCTCGACTCCTTTTTCAATAAGGCATGGTGCCTCCACCGATCGAGCCGGCCTATTCGTGTCTGAACATGGCTCCCCACACATTTATCAATTTATTATTGTTATTACACTTAAGTTATGCCGTATTAGCGTGACATTAAAGCGATAAACTAAAAAAAACGGACGAATTGAGTAACCTACTTTTTTGAAGTCGGTCAAAAACCTGTCGCAACATGTTATTTTAACAACACTCGTATCCTGACCAAAATGGAACAAGTACGGATACATTTTTACGGATATCGGATATTTCCGGTAACGGCTTCGGACCTTCATAACATCTCTGGGTATTCCTGCCCACACGGCGAGTGGCTTATTAAGTCATTACCTGAGGTTTCACTTGGAAAGTGTGTCCTGGAGGTGGTGTCATAAGCGGACATTAGACCGAATGGGTATTACGTCATTTGCAGGTATTGGAATGTGCCGAAATAAAATGCTTAGGAATATTATTTTACGGCAATTTTCTTGACCCAGCTATTAGATTAGTCTGGGTAGTTAGTTACTAACCTTTTTTATGTTATAAGTGTACATGGCGGTCTGGACGCTCACCTAATGGTAAGTGATACGCCGAACTATGACATTGCGGCATTCAAGGAGACCAACAACTGATAGACAATTATTATTCTTTAAGAATAATAATTTGCGAGACAACAGATGTTAGGTCTCTTCATCATCATCATCAGCTCATTAAACGTCCCCACCGAGGGGCACGAGCCTACCCGTATAGGGTGATTAGGCCTTAGTCGTCCACGTGGGCCCAGTACGGATTGGACGACTTCACACACAACCTTCGAATCTCTTCGCAGGCGTGCATGAAGGTTTCCTCACGATGTTTTCCTTCACCGTAAGAGCGTCGACGTTAGGTCTCTTATACCCGGTTATTTCACTAGCTACAGTGCCCTCAGCCCGAAACAAAAAAGTGCATAACACTCCTGTTTCACGGGACGATAACTGGCACTGCAGAGACCTAGACGGCTCAATTATGACCTATTTATTTTTGTATACAGCCCTGATTTGTGGGAACATCTGTGCCCTGCTAGAGCGATGTTTAACTCATATGCTGTTTGATTCTATTGATGACTTCAATTATACGTCACTTTTTTTTAACAGTTAAGTCAAAATACATTTATGAAATTTGGGCCTTCGTTGAGCACATTTACTGCATGTCAGAAAAAAAACAAAATAAAATCAAAATTATACATTTGAATTTCTTCAGTAATTTCTTAAAGCAACAGTGGTATTGACTGTATTAAGAGAGAAGCAGCAAGGGGTAGTAAAGGGGAAGTTAAGGTCTTTTAATCTTACTCATTTCGAAAAACATAAATCTTTTTTTTTACGCCAGTTTTCTGATATCATTTCGGGTAAGCCCATCCCTGCTGAAGCATGGTATTCTCACAGTTAATTTAGACCTGACATCTTTCGTAAAAAGCATATACGGTCGAATTGAGTAACCTGCTAAAAAGCACATTTAATTTTAAAGTATAAAATTAGTATTTGGGAAAATTAATTTATAATTTTAATATTGATCACATATTTATTTTAATGTAGTTAAGTAAATTTATTCTATATTTATATCTATTTTATCTTATTTATTTTAATTCAATGCTATATGGATTTTAATTATTCTAAATAAACGATTTAAATTTGAATTTGAAAAGAGCCGGCCAGCATCGCATTTCTGGGACTTTAATAAGCATGTCATGTACTAGGTAAGTCAAGCTCGTTTCAGTGTTGCCACCTTAGTTTAAGAAAAAGGGCTTTTTGAGAAGGTAAAAAGGGCTAAATTGAGTAATAAAAAAAATCTGTTTAAATATGATGAAAAATCATGGCATGTCAAGGCGTTTTTTAGAGCGTCTAAAAACGTCACCATGGCCGAAGAAATAGCTAAAAAATACTTGTGAGCATGTCGAAAACTTTATGATTTGGTAATATTTTCAAGACAGTGAAAAAGAGCTAGATTGCCTTTTTCGGGATAAATCGTTAAAAAATGAGTTCACCTATACTAAAAAGTGCTAGACCCAGCCACAAAAGGGCTAAGGTGGCAACACTGGCTCGTTTGCGTCCTATCCTATAAAGTAACACTAGTCTTGTACATGTGGTTCCCAGTACCACTTCAGCTATTTGGAGTAAAGTTAGATTTTTTTTTTATGTTATAGGGAGCAAACGAGCAAGAGAGACGCCTGATGGAAAGTGTTCAACTCCGCCCATGAACAACGGTGGCACTAGAAGCGCTACCGGTGCGTTGCTTACCTTTAAGGAAGGAATACGCTCTTTTCTTGAAGGTTCCTATGTCATATTTGTCAGGAAATACCGCTGCTGGTAGGTCATTCCACATTAGCGAAGTACGCGGAATGAAATTGCGCATAAATCGAACTGATCGAGATTGGGGCAGAAAAACTAAGTGCTGAGTTCTTACCGCTATCTTTTAAAACAGTATTACAATTAATATTACTTCTTTTCCGGTACGAAATCCTACTTGATTAGAGGAGTGCTTTGGTGTAATAGATGAGATGCCGGCTGATAAAGCTAAAGGTTTCGGGTTTAATCCCCTGGCAATACAAACATTTGTCTGTCTCTGTTTGACAGCCCATTTGGTCTAATGATTGTGGAAAAATGCTGACGTATTAATATAGTAATATTGTTTTAAGAGATGGTGGTTACACCCCAGGAGTTATTTTGAAGTCGTAGTATTCATGTTAGTGTTAAGCTTCAGCCCAGACAGTTAATAGAATTGGTAAGAAAGTTAAATATTTGCTAATTTGAATGAATCTAAATAGATTAGATTAAACACAGCAGTGGGTGGAAACAGGTGTTTGGTTATACGTGACTTAACTAAATCGTAGCATGTACAGATTCTGGGGTACTAGTTCATGTGGTCGTCAACAACACAGGAATTTTCTGTAAAAATAGCAGTATATATAGTTTATGCTACTAAACAACGGACACATTTAATTTCATAGAAAACATAACTTCAACACAGACGTTCATGCACAGAAATGTTTTACTCCATCGATCATCGAAACTGGATTTATGGAGTAGCTTATTTTTATATGTTACGTGGTGAACAGGACGGTCAGAACGCATACCTGGTGGTAAGTGATACGCCTGACCATGACTGAGCGCCATTATAGGATATCAAAAACTGATAAACAATTATAATTCTCCATCAATGCCGCACTGCGTCCGTCCGAAAGTCAACAGATGCTAGGTCTCTTTTACCCGGTAATTTCACTAGCTACAGTGCCCTTATCCCAAAACACAAAAGTGCATAGTTGGCCAGGTTATATGTTTCATTGTTAAGAGACTATTAATAAATAAATATCCACTTACGTTCACTCAGCGCGATCTAGCCCCAGATTAAGCGAGGAGCACAAGCTCTTCGCTTAACTCTGACTACAAAGTTAAGGCTCTAAACAACTGATAAACATTGTTATACATTTTCTTTAAATACATACATATTGTACATAGAAACACTCAGACCATTTCAAGCAGGCATATTCATGCACACAAGTGTTTGTAATGCCCGGGGATCGAACACAGAATCCTTGGTTTAGAAGCCGACATCTCAGCCACTATACACTACATGCGTCGCCAAAATTTGAAAATCGATATATTTAACCGGTTTACCGCCAAGAATCCAGACAAAATTGTAAAATCTATCGTTGTGACGCTTAAAGGCGTCTCTAGCGGTCAAACGGTTATAAATCTTTTACTTTATGTTTTCACCGGCGGAATAATCGACAGCTGGATGTATCTAAATTCATTCATTCGTCTCATCAAACAAGCATTAGCACACAATTACAGATTCAATGGGGACAGCTAATCCCAGTCAGTGGTTGCCACCTGAGTTTTAGAAAAAAGGCTTTTGAGAAGTCAAAAAGGGCTAGAAAGGGCTAGATTGAGCGTCAATAGATTTTCTGTTCTTAAAATGTTGAAATAATCATGTCATGAAGCCGTTTTTTAGAACGTCTAACAAAAGGTCATTATGACCGATGAAAAAGCAAAAAAGTACTTGTTAGCATGTCGAAAACTACACATTTGTAATATTCTCAAGACAGTGAAAAAGAGAGTGCTCTTTTCGGGCTACATCGTTAAATAGGAGTTCACATGTACTAAAAAGTGCTAGATCTAGCTTCAAAAGGGCTAAGGTGGCAACACTGATCCCAGTTAGATGGGTAGTCGTCGCTTTTGTTAACTTCCGTGCGCACCGCCCACTAAGAACTCGAGACGTGTTTTACAAGTTGCATGTTTGGTTAAAATCGGTATAGGTTTTGAATATTTAAAGACATTTACAGCTGGCAAGGGGCATCTTAAATGTGCTTCGTTGTTTACTTACCTATAATATAGATATTATTATTATATCATCATCATCATCATCATCATATTATTATTACATATAAATAGAATTTGAACGTCTGTTTGTAAAACTGAAATAACATTTTTTTTCATGCATTAATATGCAGCATATATTATATATACGGATTTCAATTTCTTTTGACCCACTTATCTATAAATTACACTTAAAAATTATGTTGCTTTTTATATGCATCGGTATAAAATCGGATCTAATAAAATTACACTTTGAATTTTTTTTGTCTGTCTGTCTGTTTGTTCCGGGTAATCTCTAAAACGGCTGGATCGGTTTTGACGGAGTTTTCTTTGCAGGTAGCTGATGTAATGAGTACAAGCCTATTTTTATTATCGTAAAACCTTTTTATTGGGAGAGCGTCGGTGGCTCAATGGTGAGGACTGTTGCCTTCTACCAGGAATTGTTTTCGAATTTTCGAAAATATATGTACGTTATCCGACGCTCTTACGGTGAAGGATAACATCGTGAGGAAACCTTCATGCACGCCTGCGAAGAGATTCGAAGGTTGTGTGTGAAGTCGTCCAATCCGCACTGGGCCCGCGTGGACGACTAAGGCCTAATCACCCTATACGGGTAGGCTCATGCCCCTCGGTGGGGACGTTTAATGAGCTGATGATGAAAACCTTTGTATTAAAAAAAATCATATATTGTTGCTCCTCTCGGCGTCGACGCGCGTCGTAGTCTCGCTACTCCGTCTGCTAGTTTGTTCCACCTTTTGAATTTGCGAAAGCTATTAGCGGTACAGCAAAGTACTTTAAATTTCCAATAAAATCTGCCCATCGACATCCGTCACATTGTGAGGGATGGCCGCTAACAAGAACTCTGCGCGTCACTTCTTAATTAATAACATTTGCGCTTGCACAATAAGCTTTCGTTTCATGGAAATTAAATTTCGCGCCTAATTATCGCTTTTGTCCGTCATATTTTTTTCGACACCACTGTACGTGTCAACGCCATAATTCACCGGTATAATGACACGGCGGCGTGCGTCCACATTATTCTTACGCGAAGATGCGCAAGAGTGCAATATCTTAGCGTGTGGCGCGATTCATGAGCTTAGGCGGTTGTAAATGAAGTCGAACTTAGATACATCCTACATGATTAGAGGGTTCGTTTAGTGTAATAGTTGAGATGTCGGCTGATAAAACTAAAGGTTCTGGGTTCGATTCTCGAGCAGTACAATCATTTGTATACGTTACTGTGTATAATATGTACTGTGTATAATATATGGGTCATCAACCCATTTGGTGAAATGGTTGAGACGTTGGCTAACACATCAAGGGTACCATGGTTGACCCCCGCAGTACAAACGTTTGTGTGCATGAACATCTCGGTGTATTTATTTATTATTTGAATATATGGCAACAATAGAATAAAGGGTTGCCTATCCGTTGTTAAGTATCCACAATACAAACCTCTAGCTTACACGGGGCTGGATGGCTTTGTGTGAATGTCACTTAATATTTATGTAAATAAGTATTCACCGACGCACACACATATTACATTGAAGCTGGGTGGCTCTGTGTGAGTGAATGTCAATGAATTTACATAAATATATACATTACTACATATGTAATTTTATTCAAAATAATAAATATAGATATTTTTTAGTTTTACAATTTCATTAAAAAATCGATCATGCGCTGAAAACCCAAACGGTTGACTTTTTCTCGTTATTCCTTAATTGTCCACATTATGAACACTTATTAGGCGCAACATATACTTCTAGTTAAAACCTGTGTCGAAAGCGAATCTCCGCCATCGCTCGTCCCAAACACCGCACCGTCGACGCAACCGTTCATTAAGTCGCGCGTTTCGGATAATTACGCACTGATAACGCAAGCAAATTGTCCGCGAATTATCCCGGAGCTGATGAATATCATCGTCCCACAAACACCGGTACACTGTCATTGTCGAAAGTTCGCCTCGTTACCGGCTAATTACTGACTTGTCGAGTTAAATCTGATGAGCAAATGGCATTGATTGACTCTTCAGTTGTCGTATTGACATTTGGCGATTTCGTATTGCGTGTTTGCAGCGAGTTTTTTGACGCTCTGTGCGGAATGTTTTCTTTAATTGACGCTTCTCTTTCTGTTGTTTTGTTTCTTCTGTTAAAGGTTAAGTGGTGATGATATTTTAATTAGTCGTAAGCGTAGGACTAGTAAAGCAACAGTGGTCCGTTAAGTTGTTATAGGAAATCCGCTTGTCTCATTAAGCCTCTGTCAACGATTTTTCAAAAGACGTCTGTCCATCGTGCTAGAGGGCGTCCTATGATACACTTGCCATAGTCTTTACTTCAGAAACGTCTGCTCCTGCGGCCATCGGTTCTGCGACATCCCACTGTCAGGTCTCTGTCACTTATTGTGGTTTAAATCGAACGTATTGTGATTAAAATTAAAGATTAGTCATCTGATTGCGGCAGAAACATAACAAAGTAAATTAATGTACTTGCCTTGGAGTAAGAATAAAAATGCTGTCCTTATTAAATCCTAAAATTCACAATACAATCAAGGAAATTTTGTTATAAGTACATACATAACCTACTCTGAAGTGTTTTTGAGTGGAGGTCCTTAAAATCACTTTAAAGATTACGAACACATTACCACCCTTTTTATTTTACTCGAAGGCAACACAGTGCAAAATTGTATTATTTATGATAATTAATAATAAACTAGCTTTTGTAGGCTGTCGGAAGTGTTAAAATCCGAACACCGAATGTCTTCTTAGAAACAGTATTCGTTACCGGCCCAACAATTTACATATATTTACATCTTCCCACCCCAAATCAATCTTGCGTCCATCGGGTGATTATATCGTAAAATTTTACATTGTCAGGCCAGATATTTTCTATCCTTTTCTGCCTTCACACGCTACGGTGAAAGGGAAAGAGAGATAAAANTCTATCCTTTTCTGCCTTCACACGCTACGGTGAAAGGGAAAGAGAGATAAAATAGTACTGTTGTCACATAAAAATAAATTGTACTGTAAAATTAACATTGGTTTTCTTTAAGCAAACAGTGGGCACGATAGAGTCGGAACTGCAAATTTTCGAGAGTAGCTCCCATTTTTTTAATGTACATAAAATTACACCTTAGTTATCGAAGATAAAGTGTATATTCGTGTGGTTAAGGGTAGGTGTTTGTATCTGTCGGCCTGATTTTAACGCGTTTTGTAATTGGATTTCTGAGTAATCATCCATATAGGCTGTAATTATTTCAACCTTGATACCATCAGTCAGGGTATCATTGGCAAATTGGCTGGTCTCAGGTCGCGCTTTAATGCCGAAACTCTGTACTTTGAATAACAGTGTGATGTTTACGAAATACCATTCCTGTGATTATTGCATTATTATTGTGAAATGTTCAATTGAGTTTTCTCACCACGTTAATACTTATTTTTTAATAAGTGGTTATTAGTTTTTATTTCAGCAGCTAAGAGTCGTTTATGTATAAGACTCGAAATAGTAATTATGTATGGAGTGTTGAATTATAAATTTTTCCTTATTGACCTTGTAATTGCAAGTTATCTTCTGGTCATTTTGGTTTAACACAACAGCTTAGGCTACTTATTTTTTATTTTAATTTTTTAACCTAGCTTTCTTTAGATACTGAATACCCTTAGGAATAGGCTACTCGACACCATTGATTTGGTGAGAAATGATTAATATGTAAGTGATTAGTGCCTTTATTTTTTTGTTTAATATATTTAATAGTAAGCTTTTCATATCTGACAATTTTGTGTGAAAAATGAACACACCTGTCATTGACATAAACAAACCTATGTTGTTAGGAAATTTTATATGTTTGATGTCCATGTTTATATTGTTGGTTAAGCTAAATAAACAAAACACGGGTGTGCATAGGTGAAGTTCAAACGACTTCCTCATACCCGAACCCAAAATGTATTCCCATATTTATCTTTTTCCTTCTTCTTTATTAAGATTGGAAACGCATTTTTGGAATTGATGCCCAGATGAAACCTACACTTGAAATTAAAAATAAATTGCCAATATTTGTTTATTTTAAATAAACTCATGTATATAAGTATCCCATAACACAATGTGGCGTATCCGCACATAGCAAACAAGGGCAGCGTGTTGCGCGACACCGCTACTATTGTCGCGCGACAATGTAACGCGACGCGATGATAAATGTGCTCGGACATATTGTGTGCACATCATTGTGGGTAGCGTCAGTAAAAAAAGTGTTTTAATGGTGGCAATATAATTATTGCTTTTTGGAATTGCGTGTGTTCTGATATTACTTACCATCAGGAGAATCGTATGTACCTTTACCTACCTACCTATAAAATAAATAGCAATCATCATTTATACAATTACATAAAATTGTAGTGTCTATAATATTGAAATAACCCTTTTTACTAATGAATATGGATATACATACGGTACATACACCAAAACATTTCTTTTTTAATTTTGGCTGTCTGTTTGTTCCGGGTAATCTCTGAAACGGCTGGACGGATTTGAACAGGACTGATTTTGGCAGGTAGCTCATACAATAAGGAAAATTTAGGCTACTTTTATTTTTGATAAAACCTTTTTAACTAGAACAATAACAAAATGTTTGTGTAAGCTGCGTGCTAAGTGACTTAAAGAAGCGATTTAAGGTTGTTTTACTTAATATTTTATACCACGGGTAATACCGCGGGGCACAACTAGTCATAAATATGTCTACTGATGAACAAAATCCTTTTCTAATGACTTCAACGCAGATCTATGGAAGTCATCACCTTCATCCCCACATATACAACTATCTATGCTGTCGGTACAACAAATGCGAGTTATTTTTTTAATGTTGTACAATATGTTATAGAAGTTGTCCAGACTGTGTCGTCCATTATGCTTTCTTTGGTCCACATTATGCAATAGTACAGCTGAATTTAATATTTTTGTTTTTTCACGGTTATTTTGTCCTAGTCCACCATGCGGGTACTATGCGGATTGCGTTATGACCATCCATCATTAATATTCTTACCGGGACCGATGGCTTGACGTGTCCTTTAATTTTTTTACTGAACAGGAGGCACCGACGACGATGAGTATACGGCTCACCTGATGGATTTAAAAGAGAGTATTATCCGCATTGAGTATGGTGGGTTGTGGCACGATCTCTCCAATACTGTGCTTTGCGGGAAGGCATGTTCCCTACATTCTGGCGTTTAGGATTGATGGTGACAAATATAAATAGTAAAGTTTTGCACCTGTCTCTGCTCATAAGAATAATCAGTATGCTATATTCAATGGCAATGTCACTTAGACATGTGTATTGCGCGAGCGCACCTCTAAACAGTTCGCAGCCACGCCTCTAGTATTAAAAATGTCTGTAAACTGCGCATTTGTGTACTTGTTATTAACTTATGAATATTTATATATTTTTATGACACTTAGTTTGTTGGTTCTCAAACTGTGGGTTTTAGTTTTAATGTGTTGTAATTATTATGTTATTATAAAACGTACTATTCGAAGTGTTAGCTTGTTCATTATGGAGACGGGTTGAAAACTTATGAAGTATAAAATAAGTGCTTCATATGCATTGCATGCAAATATTCGATTTAGTAGGTAGTTGGTTGCAAACTTGCAGTAAAACTAAAACTAAAAATATAAATGTCTCCAAATGTCTAATGTTGACATTGACAGACCAATGTCAGAGGCGGCAACAGCACAATCCCAAACAGCCTAATATCATAAAAAAAATAGGTAATAATATTGGACATTTTTATAATTATTTACTATCAATAAGTGTATTCATGTTCTATTTATTTGTATTTACGTAATTATAAATATACTTGTACGGTACGTGTTGTGAATAATATATGTAAGTGTACGTATATAAATGTGTGTAGAAGTATGTATTTATATTATAAGTAATGATGGTTTCCGTATTAATTTATTTCTTATTTAACTTGTGATGACTCGTCGTTACCTTAGGCCCCGTCAGAAAACCAGCGCTGCCGTGTATCATTATATTATATGTATATATATTGTAAGCCTTGGTCACTTCAGCCACCAACGCACGCCAGCACATGCTGAGACGGGGTCCTTTTGACCACTCGACATTGCATTTATTATTATGTATTACCAGTTATTTATAGCTATTTCTTATATGTATTTATTTTTTACTTGTGATCTGTGCAACTACTTTCTTCTTATATAAAATAATATAGTTGAATGTTTCGATTGTATTGTTTAATGTATGTAATAATGAGTGTAATGTTTGTATTTGGTCAATAAATCTTTTTTCTTTCTTTCTTTCTTCTTTCATTGTCGTTGCTTCACATCCACGTTAAACAGAAACCCATAGTTGTTTAAAATATTGCGGTATTCATTTCTAATTCACTTATGTCATGGAGTACGTGTTCAAGCAACAATTAACATTAGAAGTTTAATTTTGTTTGAATTTTCTTCTATGATAGTAGTATTTTTTTTCCTTTATATAAAACTGTTTTTAAACTGTCTCAATCAATTTTACATTGAAAAGTTTGAGAAGCTCAGACCAACAAAGTGTTTTACGCTTCCTTAGTTATAATTGTACAAAGACCAATTAAACTTTTATAAAAATAGACTTTTACATATAAATGGGTCATATTTTATTAGTGAAGTTGTTAACAGTAGCTTTTAATAGACCTCGACAAATTGCGTTAGTATTTTTTATATTGATAATTATTAGAAAAAGTCAGATGTAACGGAACTACTTAAGTAAGAAGATTCCAAGGATGCATGTGCGGATAAATTTATCTATATTCAACCTATCGCAGGCCACTGCTGGTGACAGGTCTCCCTCATTTTGCGCTAAATATTCCGGTCCTCTGCATTCTGCGGTCCTTTCCCATTTCAATATGGATTGGAAGATATACACTACGCTTAACTAGGCGAGTAAGTAGATTTCGCTCGCCAATATGCACTATGACTGTGTCCTGAATCTGAAGAATTCTTTAAAATTATTACAAATATAGAGCTTCGGTAGCTTCTTGGTGTGGATTGTTGCCTTCCGATCTGGAGGGTGCAGATTCAAACTCAGTCACGTACCAATGTGCTTTCAAATTTACGAAATTGTATGTACGTTTATCCGACGCTCTTACGGTGAAAAATAACATCGTGAGAAAATGTGCGCACGCCTACGACGAAAGTCAAAGGTTGTGCGTGAAGTCGGCCAATCCGCACTAGTGCTAGTAGTCCGTACTAGTGGCTAGTGCTCCTCAGAGGAGACATACAATGAGTCGATAATAGCAAGTATAGTTAAAAAATAATGTGCTAACTCTCAGCTTAATAATTCATGTTTTATAAATTTTAGTTGTCTTCAAAGTTACGTGGACAAGTCCATTTTTAAGATAAATTGATAAAAAATTTAAACCCAAAGGACACATACAATATAAAGCATCTTTTGCTTTGAAACCATTTTAATAAACGCAACATTTATAAGCTATGCATACAAACAACAAAAGCGTGACGTTTTAATTTTTTATCTAATTCTGTAGGCCAATATTTATATCTAGGTATATAACTGGAATAATTTAAAGCTAATGTAATTTTATATTTTTTCAGGTGCGTATAAAAAGGCGGCAGGGTTCGTAAAAGCACGAGTGTGTGTGTGTGTGTGTGTTGCTTTGAAAAAGCTTTCATTTATTACTTGTTTTAAAAAAATGTGAATCCAGAACTTTAGTTACAGCAATTAAAAATCTTGTAGCGATAATGCCTTCTTTGCTAACTGAAAATGTTTTTACGACTACAATAATGCCCTCAAATCATTATTTCTCATGGTTCTTTTTAGCATAAGATCATCGTAAGTAGAACATCATATCTTGTTGGTCCCTTGTGGTATACATGTCGCAGCCATCAGGATTAAATCAGCCATCTCATTGGACGCCTAGGCCGTTCGTTAAACGCCGGAATTTAATTAAATGGCTGAAGAACTAGACATGACATTGACCGCAACGTTTAACCAGATGGCTAAACGCTGTTTATTCATTTAGTTATATATTTGGCATTTTTAAATTTTACTTATAATTACACAAAACCAAGAGATAAACCAATAACATTCACTGTTCTACGCGTGGCGCCATATTTATGTGATACTACTAGCGTCTGCAGTGGGAGAAGCAGAACGAATACTGCTATATACTTTCAAAACGCCAAGTTGTTGACGTTGAGTGATTTTTGTTCAAATTACTTTTGGCTTAAGCATATAATAATAATAATAAAATATTTTCTAAAAGACTTCACATTACAATAGATCCAAGATGATGAGTAATTAGGATTCAGTACCAATGGATAAAATTTATTCATTTATGGGCGACTGGTGCCTATTTAGGTTCAAAGACCCGTAGTACAGGTCACAATATAACATTATTTCAGAAACTTAAATTCTAAGATCAAATATACAACTTAAAACATATATAAAAGTACATTACATCGTATACAGTTGGATGCTAGCGTTTAACGAGACCGGACCTAAGGCATTCAAATTGGATAACTATTTTACTTAGATAGCTGCGACACACACAAAACACAGCTGGTCCACACAATTCCAAGGACATCAAGTAACCTCAACCCACGTGTGTATTGTCAAAAGTATAACCCGGCGCGACAAAATGACAAAGAAATGGTCATTTATACCCATTATGATGATTTGGTTAGACGCTCCAATGTAACCTATAATATTGATTGCATTGATAGTTGTTAGGGGTCCTCGATTGTCACTTAATTCAACTTTATACTGCCTACTCTGTCTCATAAGATAGGTAAACCGTGGCAGCCTCTAAGCCTTCAGTCGATAATTTACTGTCTCTCTGCCGTTCCAACATAAAAGAATATATAGTTCATATATCGTAAAACTTTTAGGTGGACCTATCGATGTTTGGTCAATACGATTTAAAATTCAAACGTACATATATTACTATGGCTACTATTCTGTATTTCCTTACAGTAAAAGATAAAAGGTAAGCAACGCACCGGTGGCGCTTCTAGTGCCACGTTGTTTCATCAGTATGGCGGAGGTGAACATTATTCCATCTGGTGTGTACTTCTGCTTGTCTAGCTCCTAAAACTAAAAAAAAAAGTAAATTGTTTTTAGGTTAAGTTCAATAAAGGACTTAGCCTACGATAAGCTTAATATTTATGTTAGAAAATAATCAGATGAATATTAGAATCAAAAGAGGCGCAACGGCGTAAGCGCTAGGGCGTTCGGTATATTATCATATTCGTACAAGTCAAGCAACTATCTTAGTTATCAGTCTAAAATATAATCGTAATTCCGTGGACGTATAAAAATACGGACGGAATCTCGCTAACACCAAAAGTGTGTCGATATACGGCCAGTTTCTGTATGGTAAACTGCAAAATATCAAGATATTTGGCGGGTGTCTGTCAACAGAGCCACATATTATGTTAGGAAAAAAATCTAAAGTTCATGGTCTGTGTTGTGGAATTGTGCAAAAACCACAATGAACAAAAATAATCAAGAAATGACGTGTCATTGGTAAATGAACAATTCAATTACATATTAATATTTGTTAAAATATTAATATGGAAAAATAGAGCGTCGGTGGCTCAGTGGTGTGTACTGTCGCCTTCCTACCGGGAGGGCTGAGGTTCAAATCCCGACACGTACCAATGTATTTTCGAATTTTCGAAAAATATATGTACGTTATCCGATGCTCTTACGGTGAAGGAAAACATCGTGAGGAAACCTTCATGCACGCCTGCGAAGAGATTCGAAGGTTGTGTGTGAAGTCGTCCAATCCGCACTGGGCCCGCGTGGACGACTAAAGGCCTAATCACCCTACACGGGTAGGCTCGTGCCCCTCGGTGGGGACGTTTAATGAGCTGATGATGATGATTTGTTAAAATGTCATAGACAGCAGCTGTCATTTCGGGGACACATTTCAAGTATTAATGACAGTCCGTCCGAATTTTTATACGTCTATGCGTGAGCCCTTCCGTGATTTAAAAGGCACGATTTGGGGTTGGTCCCTGTTACTGTATAAGGATGGTAGTCGTTGACTCACACCAATTCGTGCTGGTCCGGCGTGGTGGGTAACAGCCCAAACTCCCCTTGCTGTGTGGGGAGGCCTGTGCCTGCAGTGTGACGTAATAGCCTGATGACCGAATGATGATTATTCACAAAAATAAAGAATAAATATAAATTAAAACTAACATTAAATTCTTAACATTTTACTAGATTAAAAATATAAATAATAATAAATAAATAAATATCCGCTGACATTCACACAGCGCCATTTAGCCTCAAATTAAGCGTGAAGCCTGTATTATGGGTACTAAACAACGGATAAATATACTTATATACATTTTTTTTTGTAAATACATATATGTTATACATAGAAAACACCCAGACCATTACAAACAAACACGTTCATGCACACAAATGTTTGTACTGCCCGGGGATCGAACCCGGAATCCTTGGTGTTGCAGTCGACGTTTCAACCGCTACATCAAATGGGTCGTCAAAATATTAATAATAATAATAAATATTACAATATTTTTTTTATGAAATAGAAAGAAAGAAAATCTTTTTTTTAATATATATGAAGCAGTTTATTCTAAGTCACGGACATCTTGAACTCTAATTATTGTTATGTTCAATTATTTTATATACAATTAGATTTTATATTACGCCGTTAATAAAATTATACGTATCTTGATTAGTTCTAGTAATTAGCGCGAGCTTGTTTGCTAGTAAAGATCTGTTTTGATGTTATCATGTTCATGTCTTCGAATCATTCTTGGCAATAAAAGCTTTAATCTAACAATTTATAAACATACTTATTTTTTGTTTATACATATGTTATAATTATAGAACCTCAGGTCCATATAAACTGATGTGCTCATTGGCTCATGCATACAAATATTTGTACCGCACGGAAATTGAACCCGGAGTCCTTGATGTAGGTATGAGACATCCCAAACATTATTTACATTATTCGTTAGATGAAGATGAAACTGAATGATGTATCTTCCTATGAATGGACCAAGTTTGTAATTTGTAGATTCGTTTGACGGACGTAACGCAGTGTTGACGGAAAATAATTAATGTTCACAGTTATTGGTATGCTCAATAATGTAGAAACAGAATATCATTGGGTATGCTTAGACAAACAATGAACTGACTAAATACACAAACTCACAGAGAAAAAGTGTCCGCTGCAAAATTTAGCCCATCGCGTCAGTTAGGCAAAATTTTCATTCATGGCGTCGCTCGTTACATGTCAAAGTGACATAATAGTTTGCTCGTGCTTTTAGCTTTGTACCCTTTTGATGACACCTTGAGGTCGAAATTTTAATGAATAATTTTATGTCATAACAAGTCATCGTATGTGTCAAGCGACTCGGTTATACTTCTAATAATAATTCTTCGTGACTGTAGATTCATTAAAAATAACTTGACGATTCAAAAGTGTCATGTAATGATTTATTTGAATAAAACATTTTTGAGTTTGAGTTTGTAAATCTAGTTTGTTTTTGTTTATATACATTGGTATGCTTCAAAACTTAATTTGTCACGGGAAAACCTGTCACTTACTACCGGTAAGCAAACTGGTCGCCGCGTATGTCACTTCATAAAACAATCGTCCAACGATTGTTTTCATACGATACGAATGATGTTTACATATACCAGAAATACGGTTTTTATACAATACTAGCTGACCCGACAGACTTCGTCTTGTCAGAAAAATTTGTAATGTGCCAGTGTTTTGTTCCTACCTTTTTTATATTCTTTGCAAAATTATCCTGAACAGAACCGTCACTCTGGTAATAATTCGGTGTGAATGAAAAATAATTAAATAAAACACTATACGCATTTAAAAGTAAATAATTTTAATGAACTTCATATTATAATAGCAATAAAGCTCAAATTGATTCTACGTTTTAGTTAGAAAACGTTTGTATGTGAAAAAGAAAAGAGTAGGTGTTTTTAGGGTGTTCCCAGCAATTATTAGATTTTTTCTCGCCGTAAGAACCATCCTTGGACTTCAACGAATATTTAAAAACAAAATTGGCCAAATTGGTCCAGGCGTTGTTGAGTTATGTCCTTACCAACACATTTTGCGATTCATTTTTATATTATAGATGAAACCTAAAGGCAAATATAAGTTTTCCATGACCTGTGATTCACATATAAGCTAGGTCTAGAAGTTCACACAGGTGACCTAGATTGCGGTGTAATGGCAACCTCGCCTGACGTTTTACGCGCCTGCGCCTAATTGACCATAATGCGACCAATTAACTGAGATAAATGCACTTTTCGGTGTTTCCGAGATAATGTCAACCAAGGTACCTACAACTTATTCTAGTATAAGTTCTATATGCAGTGAGCGTCGGTTTCTTAATGTTTACAGTTGCCCTCGTACCAGGAGGACTGAGGTTCAAAACCCGCCACGTACCAATGTGATCGAATTTTCGAAATTATATGTACGTAATCCGACGCTCTACGGTGAAGGAAAACATCGCGAGGAAATCTGTGCATGGCTGCGAATAAATCCAAAGGTTGAGCGTGAAGTCGGCCAATCCGCACTGTGCCCGCGTGGACGACTAAGGCCTAAACACCCTATACGGGTAGGCTTGTGCACCTCGGTGGGGACGATTAATGAGCTGATGATGATGATGAAGTACTACATTTACGGAGTTCTTTTGTCTGTAACATAGAAAAGCCGACACAGAAAGTCTTATGCTTCGTCAAGATAATGAGTTTTTTTCGAAAAGACTTTTCGATATTGGCCGCATATAAGCATTCACAGCTTCCGGGTAATTGGCGAGCGCAGATGACTCTCAGCCTAGAAGTATACTACGAGCCTAGGACTTTCAGGAGTAGGATTCGAATCTCGGCTTAGGGTTCGATATCTAGTATATGTAGGAGAAAAAAAGCGTCCCGGTACGGGCTTGTGACGCGAATAGGGACTGAAATCTAAACGCTAGTATAATAGGGATGACGACATTTTTTTTTCTGTTATTATATCGATGGACCGCATAATAATAGAAACATTGGTAAAAAAATTACTCCGTTAACATTAAAACTCACAGAGATTTTCCAATTCTAAAAACACATTAATGGACTTTCCCAAAAACGCTTCATACAAATGGCTACTCAGTTATGACGTCACGCACAACTATATTAAATGTTGCGTTTACTAAAACGGTTTCATAGCAAAACTTGCTTTAAATTGTATGTGTTATCCTTTTGTTAACAAATTTTTGACAATTAATGTACTTTGAAAATGGACTTGCCCACCTAACTTTGAAGACTAATAAAATTCATAAAACATGAGTTTTCGAGCTGAGAGTAAGCACATCGTTATATTTAACCCAGATTTGTAATAATATGAAAAAGTTCTTACGATTTCAGGACCCAGTCATCATGCCTATTACGTAGCTACTTTGTAATATAACAGTTGGGTTACCATAGCGAAGCCTTTACATGTAAATTTTGGTGGACCTCAAATATCTATAATCCTATATTGGGTTGATTAAATAAACGCATTAGCCTTGAGTTACATGATGAAGAGTCGAATGGTGGATTACGGATAGAAAAATAATTAGAGAATGGATGGTAGTGCTCACTCATAACACCTTACTTGCTCCATAGGTACCCTATACCATCCCGGCGTGTAAACATGAAAACACGCTATGCAATCGTGAATTAGAAAGTTTTTCGGTCTGAATGTTATAGTACAGAGCCTAAGTAAGATGAAGATGGAAAACCCCATAAAGTTCTTTATCGGGTTTCAAGGTAAGTAGAAATATGTGGAGATAAAGAATACTCGACTTATGCAGCAAAACAACTCTTGGTAAATCTAAAATAATATATTATAAGAAGAAAACACGTCTGCTATTTACAAATAGTGAAAGAGAAGAGAAACATAAAACAATTAATATAATTTCTTTTTAATGTGACGTCCTTGTCATAAAAGAGGTTGCATATTTGAATATAATTGCTTACTTTTGACAGTAAGCAATTTAATTTTTTCATATCTGATCTGCGCCAATCCTTTAATCGTTAACAAATCATCCCCAATAATAATCAAAGTATCGGATGGCTCAGTAACATCCAACTTTCATATTCACATTAACATGACCATTTTAATTACAAGCAAATAATTAATACTTGAGCCCGAATATAAATTGTATGGCAACTATAAAATTAACAGTTTATGGGATGAGTTACAATCAAAATTTACTTGTCAGCGGTGTGCTTTCATGAAATTGATGTACACAAATCAAGTATCATTGAGGATACGTTTGAGAATCTTAAAGCCCGTATTCTAGAACGAGACTCAATATTTCAATCAATCAATCATCATCAGCTTATTAAACATCCCCACCGAGGGGGGATTAGGCCTTAGTCGTCCACGCGGCCCCAGTGCGGGTTGGACGACTTGACGCATAACCTTTGAATCTCTTCGCAGGCGTGCGCAGGTTTCCATACGATGTTTTCCTTCACTTCGTTTTCACCCACCAATACTAATTAGGCCAGCGTAGTTGGATACGGACCAATCTCCCCATAGCTACGCTGTGCGGAAGGCCTGTGCACTGTAGTGGGCCGTTAAAGGGTGATGATGATGAAAGTTTCGTGAATAGAACTTAAATTATATTATTTGGTCTGCTGGAAGAAATCTCTTTTTAGAGATAAGTCTACCTGTTTTTATTGTTCGTTTTTGTTATTCGTTTTTGTTATTTTTAAGTTGTTAACCTTTATACGAAATAAATAAATAAAAATAAATAGGAGGCAGGTTCGATACTAAGTCGTGTTAGGTAACTACGTTTCCATCGAAGTGTCAAATATTTGTCCCGTGATGCAGGAGTGACATTATTTATTGGTTGACTTTTTGTTCTGGTAATATCACACAAAGTTTATTGGTCTATTGATTAATCTTTGCACCCGTGAACTTTATTTTGGCGTACCTTTGACTGAACCCTACATGGTAAGATATTCTCAATCCATTTTAGAACCCTTAGGTATAAGGGTTTATCTAATCTTTTTAATTCTTGTTTTAGCTATTATTTCATATGTATTTTTTATGATGCATTATAACACCACTTACTTACATTTACTAGCATCTAATATTAGTAAGGTGATCATTAAAACGAATCTATTGTTGTTGCAAAACTTTTATTTCTAATGATGATTGTGTACTGATTAACACGTTTCTCTGTTTAATCTTATTTCTTTTTAAATTTATCTTTGTTGATAAGTTTGTAACTATTCTAGCTTTTATTTTTAATTAGGATTGTTAACTTATTGCATTAAAATAGAATTTCAATGCTTTTTAATTAAAATAATAAGATGAATTATTTTGTTTTTATTTAACATTTAGAAGTCTAATTCTTTGTTACATTAAAATACTTTAACGGTTACTTTAACATTAGAAAAATGCATGGTTACTTACTAAATTTCTATATGATTAATTTCAGCTGTAAAGAGTGGCTAGAAAAGTGACAATAGTATCTAATGATGACATAAGTAAAGTTCCTATCACTTTAATGATTGACATAAGTTGCAATGACGACATGACACAATTTGCCAACTATCCTGAAATCCGACTTTGGGACGACGGGCTTACTAGAAAACAAGTACTCAATGACTACCATAGATAGCGCGCAAATTCAAAAATCTATGATAGCGACACAGAAAATATCGAAAACTTTTCAATTAAAAATGAGATTATCAAAGTATGTCAGTTTGATAATGTGACAGCGTGACGTCGCAGTGTTGTAATGTCATAGAAATTATATAAAGATAAGTCGATTTGTATGAAAAAATGAGCTACATTGATCACTCAATATACCTTTGTCACTAGTCTAGCCTGTGGTTTGGATGGATCGCACAATGTTTAATGCCCGTATCTAACTTTGTTTTGCTTGTCTAACATAATTTTAGAACTTCTTTATTTTCTTCATTATCAGGATCCAGAGGAATTGGCTAAGCGCAGTAAAACAGCTGATGACAAGGTATGTGGAGCTTTTATATTGACTGTTTTTTTATCATTTAAAGGCAGACATTTAACCACCATCTCACCTGATGGTAAGTGATCACTGTAGAAATTATACAGCTATGGATGTATGGAATTGTCATTGTATTTGTATAAGTATAATAATAATAGAAAAGAAATTTCTTTATTTTGTTGTAGACTTGTAAAATGTGGTGTAGGCTTGGTTAAAATTATTTATTAATTTAATAGTGAGTGTCCATAATTGATCATAACTTAAGCAGTGCACTGCAGTACCTGAAAGGTTCAGTTATTGCATTATATTTTTTTTTATATTTTTTGGAAAACGAGAGTAAAATTAAATGCTATTAATATGTTTATTAAAATACTAAACGTTAGAATGTTCAACTTTAAATTATTTAGTTAATTTGATAAATAGTTTTATATTCGTTAGTTCCCAGTCTTCAAATAGGTATGTTATGTTCCAAGTTTTATCAAGAATTAAGCTCTCCGCTCTAGGTGTCATAATTATTCGTAAATAAACACACCTGGGCCAGGGGTGTCTGATAGTTTCTCAATTATAAAGAAGGTTTTCGTGTGGACTGTTGCCTTTCAATCTGAAGAGCGTAGGAACCTAGGGATTAGAACTAATCCCAGCACGTACCAATATCTGTTTCGAATTTTCAAATTTATTTTGTGCGTTATCCGACGCCCTTACGATGAAAGAAAACATCGTGAGGAAAGATTCAAAGGTTGTGCGTGAAGTCGTCCAATACGCACTGGGCTCCGTGGACGACTAAGGACTATACCGGGTATAAGAGACCTAACATCTGGTGTCTCTGGTGTCGGGCGCAGTGCGGCATTAATGGAGAATAATAACTGTCTATCAGTGCTTTCTCTCCTTCAGTGCCGCTCTGTCATGGTTGGGCGTATCACTTACCATCAGGTGAGCGCCCTGAACGTCCTGTACACCTATAAAAAAAGAGCTTGAGACATTACACAATAAACGTCATTGATTCATTCTTTAGATTCTTTCTCAGTCTACTGGTGGCTAAAGGTCTAATCTATTAGACTGAAAGGTTGAAACAGAGACACCCTAGACCGAGCTAATACCCGTGATTTATGGCGGGCAAAGAGGCGAGCAATTTAATTATTATCGCAGTTATTATTAGCCATTACGAACGGTGGGCGACTGTGCGTTTTTAGATTTAAGATAATATTAACCGGCGCTTACTTATGTAACAACTTGTAATGGACAAGTCACAGAAACGGCTTTTTATTTGTTTGCTCCATTTTTGAATACCACTTGTGAAAGGGACCTAAGTAGAATTTTTTTTTGAGAATTGTTATAAATTTTACTGTGATGGCGGTCTGTGTTCGTCGTGTAAGAGCTCTCTCACTCTCTTGAGCCAAATACACGAATAATTTGTGAAATGTCACTGGTGGAGACTAAATACCGAAAAATTGAGATACCAAAGTATACCGTGCCACATGGAAGAAGTCTATGTCAATACCTGAGGCCTAGTTCAAAATATCCTAAAATGGTAAAGCATTAAATACGTTTCAGATATTCTTGAGTAATTCAAAGAGATTTTTGACCTAACTTACTTTAACAGCACTTAAAGCTAGTAGAGTAGTACTAGTAGCTAAAAGACAAAATATCGAGTTAGGTGTCTTTTAAACTGGAGGCGCAATAGGTATTATCTATAGATCGATCAGAACAATCCGAGTTAATGTTAGTGAAAATACTGAAACAAGTGATAATAAGATGGGGGTCAACAGTTTAAAAGAGGGTACACGAACGGGTAGAGGTAGGTACCACCGCATAGAGACAATAGATAGGTCTCTTGTACCCGGTAAATTTACTATCTACAGTGTCCTCATCCTGAAACAAAAAAAAATGCATAACACTCATGTTTTACGGGATCTGGCACTACAGTGGTACCTATCTAGACGATTCAGTATCGAGTCTACCACCTAGTAGTAGAAACGCTTAGAAAAATAATATTAAAGGAATTTCCAACTCCTAATTATTCCACGTCTTCCTTGTCAGTCCGATCACCAACATTTTAAATGTGTGGTGATTTTGCAGGTTGTCATTAATTTTTCTCTGGCCATTTAGCGACTCCGTGAGCGAGCCGCCTGCGGCTGCCACTGCTGTCTCTGATGTATGAGACATAATTTAGCTTGTTCAACTGTACACTAGTTGTGCAACTAAGTTGACTATTAATTTGTGAATGATGGATGCCGACAAATTCAGTTTAATTCTAGACGTCTCGATGGCTTAGCAGTTTGTCTCTGTGCTGACTTTGCCGGTGATGCTTAAGTGTTTTAGTGTGCTTTCATATTTGTTAGTTAAATTATGTCAACTGTCAAACGAATTTGCAATAATAATACCTACAAACAATTGATACACAATAATTATTCCTTGATACGTTTGACGTTCGTGTGACAGTTGACATAATTTTTAATTTAACTATTGGGATAAATGGGAGCATTTTAAAACTAGCCCAGTAAGGCCCTAGTTTGCTTGTCTCATGAATAAATATAACCTTAATAAAACCTGGCATACATAAATTAATTAGACCACCGTGCTCTTACTCACCTGTCTAATGTTAAAGGCGTGATCCGTCATTATTCTAGCAATATTCCGATTCGTTATGCACCAAGTATTGCTAAGGAACCCCGCAGTGTTAGCAGGTGGGATGTTAAACTGTAGTTGACATTTCAAAGAAAGAGTTTGATCGATGCACTGTCTAAGGGTATTTAATTGAATTCTCGTAGCTTATTGGAGAATGGTTTTCTTGTAATTATGTATGTGCATAATAGAGTTGAAGTTTAACTTAGTGGTAGACTCGATACTGAGTCGTCTAGGTACCACCACACTGCCAGAAAAATGCGAGTGTTTTGCACTTCTTTGTTTCGGGATGAGGGCACTGTAGCTATTGAAATTACCGGGTATAAGAGACCTAACATCAGTTGTCTCGGGTGACGGGCGCAGTGCGGCATAATAACAACTGCTCATTAGTCTTTGCTCTCCTACAATGTCGCTCTGTCATGGTCAGGCGTATCACTTATCATCAGGTGAGCGTAGTGACCGTCCTGTCGTAACACAAAAAAAAATTGTAATTGGCAGATTTTCGTTACCAAGTATATAAGATCTGATCTAATCTGATCTGATTTAATAAAGCTTAACGAGCGTCTGTGGCTCATTTATGTGTACGGCATATTCGAATTTTCGGAATTATATGTATGTTTATCCGACGCTCTTACGGTAAAGGAACTTCGTGAGGAACCTGAGGTGCCCGTTACCTGCGCACGTCTACGAAGAGATTCAATGTTTGTACGGGAAGTCGGCCAATTCGCACTGGGCTCGTATGGATTATAACCCGCCAAGATTGTAAGGCAACAGTCCACACCAATGAGCCACCGATGCTCAACGACAATGGCATGCACTTTATATATGCAAATAAGCAGTGCATACCCTGTGCGGCCCGATAACCCGGAATTAAATGATTTTCACTTGTTCGCCCATTTTCCTCTACATATTTGAAACCATAGGCAATTTGCTGTCATCAACAGAACTCGATTTGAAAAAAAAAAAAATTTTTTTTTGCGATTAGTGTCACTCACATTGCATACCCTACTCATAATCTCTGCACGCCACTGTACAACGACGACAAAAGTAGGTATATGCTTTCTCTAAAGAACTCTACCTCTGCCGACATACTTATTAAAGACTGCACTGCACCAAAAAATATGAACAATTCTTACTTTTCGCATTTTTAAAATAAAGCTAAAACCAATATTATCAACTGCATTTTTCTAGTATTTCTCACGACGATTATTGTTGAAACAAAAAAATGTATATTCATGAACCCCACATAAGGAGTGTAAAGGATGGACTCCAGGTTTGGACGTGGTGGGTATAAATGCACTTTAGGTCTCTGTTTTTGTTCACATTCTAAATAGCCAGTACCTATTTCGCAATTACTTATCACAATGGTTTATCTTAACTTGTTATTATTGGTATCCCATTATAAATATATATATTTTAAATGTGTAAGAATTGGTACAAGAAATTAAATTACGCAGTTTTATTGATAAGGGCAATATTTAAGCCATACTTAAAGATTGGTGTGTATACATTTCATTGTTATGTTTAGTTGGCGTTAGATGCTAAAATTTTCTTCATAATCTCGTTTTTGGTCCTCGATTCCATTAAAACTTATATTATAATTTATATTGAGTTTCACTTCAATTGTTTATAAAATGTATTTATTTTTTCCCAACGTTTTGGTGACTGCACTAGTTTTGTTTCAATCGATGATTAATAATTTAATTCATAAAATTGTTCTAATGCGATAATCCTCAAAAATGATACCGAATCCTAAAAACTTCTCACAAAATAATTATGTTTTGAAAATTAATATGCAGCAATTTTACAAGCATTACAAAAATTTACGATTATTAAGCCGTTTAATTCTTTTCACATCGACTTATCAATACAATTAAGTTATGGGATTTAACAAAGAACTCATCGTTAATTTTGCAATATAAATAGGACTAAAGATATTTGTTTCAATATTGTAAAACGTCAAGAAACTAGTGAAATGAAAACGATTTCGCTATATGCCGTTTGAATGCATATGAATTTCAATATATGCTACATGAATAATTATTTGAATATGTAAGCCAGAAATGGAAAAAACTCCACGCTAATTATTCACATAGTTTTGTTCATATATAAGTTGGCAAGCACTCTACTGATGGTAATAAGATACTTTACCTTATCATAAAAAAGGATGTCAATAAAAAGGTTTAGGTATTTTTTCAAAGTACCGGCTTCAATCTTATTTATGCACGCGTGCATTTTCCCATAGCTATGTTGTGCCTTTGGGATGATGATAAGCTTGATGATGTCCTAACAATGTTTATTATAGAAAGTGAACAGGACTGTCAGGTCGAGTCAGAAAGTAACAGGACGGTCATGCCGATTTGTCATGGTCAGGCGTATCACACCTGATGGTAAGTATACGCCTGACCATGACAAATCGGTATTGAAGCAGACCAACACCTGATACACAGTTATTTTTATATCAATGCGCACTGCACCCGTCACCCGAGACTACAGATGTTACGTCTTTTATACTCGGTAATTTCACTAGCTACAGTGCCATCATCCCGAAACACAGAAGTGCATAGCACTCTTGTTTCGCGGTACGATATCTGGTACTGTTGTGGTATCTACCTAGACGTCTGAGTAACGAGTCTGTCACTTAAATTAAAAGTAGACTCATTAAATGCTTTGCAATGATATTCTGTATATATAAAGGTAGATACGTAATCCGTGCCTCAAAAACGAACCGCCGCAGAGAGTACAATTTGTACTCTTTTGTTTAGGTAAATGTGTTCGAAATTCGAAATATGTGTATGTGTGCTGTCACTGCATTCGGAACATTTTTTTCGATTGTTTTGTGAGCATATCACGAATGTATACTTCTTACATCATTGATGCTTTGCCAGAAAGCTTTTGCCTTGCAGTAGAACGTTTAGGGTTTTATTATACGATCGTATTAATGTATCATTATCAAAACGTTTAAAACAAAGCTCATGTCCTAACAAATAAAAAGTTGACTCATTAAAACGCTGAATTTTAAGCTGAACCGAAATGAAAGGTGTACCATTCATATTAATGATATAATGTAAAAAATCCATACAACACCTGAATAATGCAGTGTTTTCGGTAAAGGTTTACGATTGTATGTTAAACTGGTAATTATATTGTATTAAATGATCGTTATCACCATTAAAGTCATCATCATCGTTATATGTACTCACCGAGGGGCACGAGCCTACCCGTATAGAGTGTATAGGCCTTAGTCGTCTACGCGGGCCCGGTGCGGATTTGTTGAATTCACGCAAAACTTAGTAAGAGTGTGCAGGTTTCCTCACGACGTTTCACCGTAAGACCGTAGGATATAATGTGTACAATAAGGGTAAGTAGGAACTTTTAAATTATCTGAGGGTATATCTCCTGCCTTTTAAATTATATCAAAGTGTCTTTTAACCATAGCTCAAGGATGTGTTTAACTATGGTTTAAAGATAATTAAAAGATAAATATACTATCGTGAATTCAGTATTCATTCTAAGACGTCTCATTCTACATTTTTTTTACACATCCAAATTGTTTTCCTTTATCCACATCAATAATTTAATTCCAATTCATTTGTTCACCCCATAAGTACACTATTTTAGGGCACGACCCTAGAAATGGCAATTTAAGCAATATTATGGCTTACTTAATTTTTTCTAATTGTTATGCTATCACTTTTTGTGGAATGAAACTTGATGTAGCAGCAACTAGCATTTTCGTGGCCATCATTGTTTTTCGTGGCACCTACCACCAGTTACCTATTCCTCAGCAATTTGAATCTTTAAAAAAAATCTTTTGTAAACATCGTTGTTTTAACATTCGAAATTCAAAAACAGTAGCCATCGAACGCGCTGTCTAAATACAAACCGTCTCATTGACAGCGCGCGAAACGTTACTCATTATTAACGCGCCAAGGGACGAATTTGTGTTCATGAAAACACAAACGTGCGTTTTGCAACCAATTGTTATATTCATTGTATGTTTAACAAACACCTGCGGAGCGGTGTCTTTGACTAATTAAAAATTGTAATCCGCATGGTAATTGATACACGTCTTATTTCATTAGTGACGCATCAATGGCGGCTTTTACGATTGTTGAATAGTGAAAATGTTAAGTATCACGCTAGTGTTTAAGTTTAGGATGTTGGTGAAAATGTGTTGTATATAAATAGTGTATTAAACTTTTTCTCAATATCTTCATGACGAAAGCCGTCTAGAGCGTCGGTGGCTCAATGGTGTGGACTGTCGCCCTTCTACCGGGAGGGCCGAGGTTCAAATCCCGCCACGTACCAATGTTTTTCGAATTTTCGAAAAACATATGTACGTTGTCCGATGCCCTTACGGTAAAGGAAAACATCGTGAGGAAACCTGCGCACGCCTGCGAAAGATTCAAAGGTTGTGCGTGAAGTCGTCCGACCTGACTGGGCCCGCGTGGACGTCTAAGGCCTAATCACCCTATACGGGTAGGCTCGTGCCCCTCGGTGAGGACGTTTAATGATCTGATGACGATGAAAGCCGTTTGGGGCGTCCTACGCTGTATAAAGAAGTATTTATGAATTTAATAGTACGTATGCAAAAATCGCGGTAAATATTTCAGATCTCAATTATAATTATGATATTCCAACAATTATCTATCTTCTGGAAAAGTCAACGAGGCTTATCTTACTATTGTTCAAGGTAAGTTGTGACGAAGTCAATGTTGAAGGGTTTCTAATCTACTTAACCATTTGTGATCTTCCCAATACTTTGCTTGAGACAAATAGTCTAATAATAATAATTGCAATACTATTATTATTAAAATAAGTAATCAGAACAGCTCATACTGGGAACGACATTGAAGACGATCCACCGAAAATTACAGGGGCCCATCTCCGATTCTCGGAATTTTTTATTAATATCATTAAATTTACATATTTCCCGCAAAACTTAACACCGGGTGTTGATATAACGGTCGTTCAGGGCTGTCGCGGTGATAGCGCAGTGGTCACTGTTATATAAATAAATAAATATCCACTGACATTTACACAGCGCCATCTAGCCCCAAACTAAGAATTAGCCTGTAATATGGGTAATAAACAGCTGATACACATACTAAAAATACATACATATTATACATAGAAAACGCCCAGACCAATACAAACGGACTGTTCATGCACACAAATGTATTCGAACCCGTAACCCTTGGTGTTATAGCCCACGTCTCAGCCATTACACCTTTTTTAATATTATAATTGTAAAGAAGCAGGTTTGAGTCCCAGATTTCAGACTTTTTAAGTAAAAATATTTTTATTGTAGACGCATTGACTGTATCACCTTTTTTAGTTGGAAAGAAATATGAGCTTCAAAATCAAGTTAAGCCGTCTGACCGGCTAACTAGTAGTCGTTGGCAACAACCAATCCGCTTTGGGCCTGCGTGGTGGGTTCAATTTCTACATAGTTATGATTTGTAGGAAGACATGTGCCCTCCAGTTAGACAGTATATATTGATGATTATAATAAGGAATTTTCATTATTTCTCTAACGAAAGTGATCTTAAACATCGCAATGGAAGACGTGAAAAAATAAGTCTTAATGCACATAGCAAGGACAAAACAACAAAGAGGGTACCGGGATATCTGACGCAATATGGGAGGGACCTATGTCCGACTGTGGACCACTATAGATTGAAGAGACAGAGAACATAAAACTTAGTCAGTACTATTGTAATGTGAAATTAAATATAATAAAAACTTACTCAAATCAAAAAAATCTGTTTTGGCAACCTGCCAGTCTCTTAGCCAGTTCATCACTTGCATCTAGATGCATCTCGACAATTAATCTCGTTGGTATCACCCTGTTATCATTTAGAATGGAAACTAATTTGCTCCTCTTCCTCTGCCAACAAAGTGGACTTTACTGCGTTCTGATAAGGAGTATTTTGCAAAACTTATTTGTTTGATCTTACACGGTTATTTCATTTTTAATGTTTCTAAGACATGTCTCGAGATTGTTTCACGGATTTTTCAAAATATTAGCCTTGCTGTGGCGTAAAACGATTGGGCCTTCTCGGACTCGGTCCTGAGTGATACCACATCATAACAGAAACAGAACAGGGTGAATTATAAATATTAGAAACCTTATATCATTTTTGTGTTGACCATTGTTGTTGACCTGTGATGCTTTGGGGTTTTTTGAAAAAGATATTTTTTTAGTTTCTTTTAAACTATGGTGAACCCAAGATATAGTATTTCTTTTAGTGTCCATAGTGAACTGTAAACTAGTGTTTGTCAGTTTGCCTAACTTTGGAACAAAAAAAATATTCTTTCGAGTGCTCAGAGCTCACTGTTTCAAAAAGACTTAATGTTTTAATGAATAAAGGTGTCTCGTAAAACGGTTGAAGATTAAAATTATTTATTGTTATGGTCGTGATAACATATATTTGATGGTATCATGATGAAGAATGTTATACGCGGTCGTGGTTTATGCAGAAGCTGATTGGTAACATGATCAAGTGAAGTGTTAGGGCTACTGTGGGGTTGGCTTATTAACAGCGATAAGTTGGAATGAATGGAATACACGAGTTAATCCACCAGCCCCTTTTCACCATCGGATACAGGACGGAGGCGAGTTCCATCTTACGTGGTAGCATTCCACACATCCGCACAGCCCGCTACGGTGCCTCTTTCTTAATGCGGAACTCTTTGCTTCCTTCTGTGTTCCCCGATCATTACAACCTGGCCGACTTTAAGGCAAGAGTGAATAGGCTGTTTCTAGGCGGGCATGATCCATCCTCGGCCGCATCAAAAAATGTCCTGACCTACCAAAAAAAACATGTAATCAGGGCAGTAGTAGTAGTAAATAGTAGATTGAATTTCATTACACACGAAAGAACAGTTATATGGCATCCGAGGAACCCATTTTTTTCCTGAACTGACTACTGCTGTTGGCCGCAGGTGTCCTTTACAGCTTCACGAGGCAATTGGCGAGCGCAGATGGTTCTCAGCCTTAAAATTTACACAAGCCTAAGGGCGTCCCAGAGTGGGGCTCGAACCTCGGCTTAGGGCGTTGCGGGGGAGGGGCTTGGTAGCCTAACATGAGTGGGGAAAGAGACCAATGTACAACAGTAGATTGCTAATGTTGATGAAAGAAGTGAGATTATCGTGTTTCCCCTTGTCAAATTTCGTTTTCGTTTCTTTCTCCAAAACTCATTCCATTTCTGTCTAACACTAAATATAGATACAGACGCACAGTCTAAGTGTTTCTGTAAAAAAAAAGCATGCACTCAGATGGACGAAACGTCGACACATCGTCGCTTAACGAGAAAGGGTGGACACCCTTATCTGTTATCGATAGTAAGGCCTGTATATTCGGCCTGTATTAGAACGAGACTCAACGTTGATGTTTATATAAATTGAATTATAAGGGTTGTATACGATTTCCTCCTCTCCACTCCAGAATTCGTCTGCTCCAACGCCATCGGTTCTGCGTATACGTGACCAGCCGTGACTTTGTCTATAGTGCGCTAATTATTGTATCAACGATTAATGTCTTAAAATTTACGTTGAAAATTCACGTCAACACAACTCGTGATAAAATCATATATATTAGCATGTAAACTTAAATATGCAAGAGCCATCTGAACTCGCGACACTCGCTCGTAACTCACCCGGCAACCTGCTCACTCTTAACGCGCGCTCGTAAAGAATTCACCCAGTTATTATCGCATCCAATCACATTATCGCGAAAAGCAAATAAAAGTTTTATCGGTAGTACCGGGCCGCGGACGCTAACAAATTGGCTTGTTATCAGTCGATCTGCAGCAATAAGTTGCGGCGTCACGGCGATAAATCCGTAATAATATTGTAATGTGAAAGTGTGTCTGTTTGTACGTCTTTCACGGCAAAACGGAGCGACAAAATGATGTGAATTTTTAAGTGTCTTCCCTTGAAGGATGTGACATAGGTTACTTGTTGTCTAATTCTAACCCACTTCCCTTAAATAGGGGTGGAAGTTTGTAACGCATTTTGCAATTTACAAGGGAGCATGTTAAAAATTGGTATGCGAAATATTTGTTACTAACAAAAATCTTGCCTCGTTTTTTTGGCAATCCGCTCTCCAACCTATTAAAAGATGGGGTTAAGTTTTGTGTATAATTTTTGTCGTTTTCAAGGTAGTAACCTAAAAATCAATGAAAAACAGCGGCGTAATACCTGTTTTGTAACCAGGAAAAGGGAACCGTGCTACCACGTATTTAATGCGAGCGTAGCCGCGGGCAATAGCTCATATCGATATAATGTATCGACAGCTACCGACGCGCGAACCCCAACACTAATTTACCCGTTTGACGCGCCTGTGAGCGATCGCTTGTCTGCAGTTATGCAGATGCTGTGGAGTGTTCGCGCTTCTCCGATTATTTCTTACTGGATTAATAACTTGAGGGAGAACATGAAATCGTGCATAAAGTACCATTACAGCGCACGAACGTACTTTTTTAGATACAACATTAAAAGAGAAAAAAAAGAAGGAAAATGAAAAGTGCTTAAAGAAAGAAAAAAAAACTTTATTCAAATAAATCTGTTACAGATACTTGAATTGTCTTGAATTGAATCGTCAATTGTTATTATTATCATATTTTTTTGTGACTCTACCACCGGTTCGGAATAAGTAGGATCTTCGAGAAGAGCCGGTAAGAAACTCGAGTTACTATTTTAATCTTTTTATATTAGTGGTTACAGAGTTTTGTCATTTACCTACACAGCTTTACAATTATTTATTATAAAGATTTTGTAACTGGAACACTAAGTGCAAGACTACACATCGTTATCCGATAAACATTCTTCTATTGTATAGTAACCTTTTTTCATGAGGGTTTTTTTAATCTTTAAACTGGTGAAAAGGCAATTCGGCAAGATTTTGTGGTATTTTATTAAAGAATGTTATGCCTCTTCCAACAAATGATTTCCTTTACTTAGTCTAAGGTTTGGGACAGCAAGTTTGTTTTTGAATAATGAAAAATTTTATACAATTAGTTTTTTTAGTGTTAAACAATAAATTATTAACTGTAAACCAATGCATTACTTGTGAGATAGCACCATTTACGTCGTCAATACAGAATCATTTGTAATCAAAATAATTATATATAGCAAATTATATTCACAATTTTTATTATAGTATAGGTAAAAATATAATAATCTACAAAAGTATTATTAAGCAGTTAAGTATTATATAAATTTAAATAGATGATAAAAAAAGACACCGACAACTCATGGACAATTATGATATTCCATCAATGCCGCACTGCGCCCGTCACTGTGCCTAAACACAGTAGAGATAGGCGTATCAGTTACCATCAGGAGAGCGTCCTGACCGTCCTGTAGACTTATAACATTAAAAAAGCCCATCACCATAGACAGATTTTATGTCTCTTATACCCAGTAATTTTACTAGCTGCAGTGCCGTTATTCCGAAACACAGAAGTGTACAGATAACCTGGAACCTTTGTGCACGCCACTGCTCTGTACTGAGTCCACCAACTAGTGACTTACACTATGTGTACACTCCCTACAGTATTCAATCATTCGGCCCCAAGATAATCACGCAGAAATCTTAACTCGACATATACTGAGATCACTGTATAAACACTTTTCATTTCACTTCATTAGGCCAGGATTAAAAGCGGATAACAGTTATTGAACTGCCAATTTTCAAGTACGAAATGTGACAGAAAAATATTATCCACAAAATTCTCCAATTATATATATTTTTTAACTAGCAATAAAATACGTTACAGGTAATTGAACGATAGTTAAATAACCCTTTGAATGCCAGCAATCCAGACAATAGAAAATCTATTGTTTCAGACGCCTTTCTTTGGTGTCGTTGGCGTTCATAGGGTTAAGGTTCTTCAGCAAATATTTAGTCAGTTGACTATCATTTGACTTATAGTTAAACTGTAAAGTTACAGAGATATTTTACAAGAAGCCTTCAAAACTATTTGGGATTTATCATAGTTTGCTTGATAAAAGCCACAAACTAGTCTTCGAAGTTACCAATTGTATCATTTGAACCACCGCACCTGATTGACTGACACTAATGCAATATTAACGGAGAAATTAATCCGATCTCACTCGTCTAACAGTTGACGACGGATCGTGACGTCACCGACGAAGATAGCAACAGTGCGACAGAGACGACGTTGCTGACAACATACCAAATACGGGTGTCATATGTGACTAAATATCGCTATAAGGCTCGATACCGATAATGTAGGGCTATGAAATTTTCGCGATTCACTTGTTTTTCGTTTAGGTTACCTTTTTAAAAATGGCGGATGTTTTGGTGACGTCACAATGGCTTGCGTTTGCCCCAATAGGTGACATGTGGCGATACAGGTGCGATGGGACGCTATGAAAGCTATCCGTTAGAGTTAGATTGTTTTTAGTATGTTTAGTTGAGCTTATTGCTGCAAGGTGCGTGTTAATTCCGTTTGCAGTCGTGGTGTTTTTATTAGGTTATTCGCAATAGCACCTTGTTGTGGAATGTGTTTCTAACTGTGGGTTCAAGGGGCAGCCAGGTGAAGAGTGAATTTATTAATACAATAAATAGTTTTTAATTTTTATTTATTTAACGTTTATTATCTAGGATGTGGAGGGTCTCAGTTCACGGGATTTAAACCAACCTTAGCTTTCAAACAAGAACCTCTAGATTTTTTAATTATATTTATTTATAAATATTTGTTGTATGATACAACCTGGCACCCCTAAAGGAAAGAGCGTATTCCCAATTTTAAAGAGGGCAACGCATTTATGTGTCTAAGCTTGCTTATTTGGAATCAGAAGGCTTTGTGTGAATCCAAGAGAATATTATGAAATTTTACTAATACATTTATTTGTATAAATTTATTAGATACAGAAGCGAACCAAAAATTCGACGCATTGTAGGGACCTCTTTGCTACAACATAAAAAAACGTAATAACTTTTTAATTTCAATGAAAATATAACAACTCAACTCTAACTGTAATTAAAATCGGTACGTATAAAACGCTGTATAAACAAACGAAGCCTTTCCAACAACCTTAACAAATATAAGTTCAAATTAAGAAGTCAAATGCATGACGCAAGACTAAACAACGCAACCGGCTATCACCTACGATCATCTGATAGTGTGTTTATGGCAATAAATTGAGATTATAAACGTTAAGTCGGTTGCACAAAAGCGGATTTGTCGACGCGCTCGTGGACGGCGTTCGACTCAGTACGATGTAAGCTCACAAAACGGTCTGTAGGTAAACAAAAGACTAAATATCTATACTTATATTATAAATGGGAAAGTGTATGTGTGTTTGGTTGTTTTTCTATCTTTAGCGGTGAAACGGAATGACGAATTGGCCGGATTTTTAAAAGCATTCCGCAATTTTTGGGGTAGAAAGCTACAATTTGGTATGTTGACTATTAACAAAAAAAATATGCCTATTTTTTTTCGTAGATCTGTCTCCAACCCCTTAAAAAATGTAATTGAACGAATCAATTTTACTTATAGGCTGGTAATCATCATCATCATCAGCTCATTAAACGTCCCCACTGAGGGGCGCGAGCCTACCCGTATAGGGTGATAAGGACTTAGTCGTCCACGTGGGCTCAGTGCGTGTTGGACGACTTTACACACAACCTTCGAATCTCTTCGCAGGTGTGCATGAAGGTTTCCTCACGATGTTTTCCTTCACCGTAAGAGCGTCGGATAACGAACATATATTTTCGAAAATTCGAAAACACATTGGTACGTGTCGGGCTTTGAACCTCCGCCCTCCCGGTAGGAAGGCGACAGTCCACACCATTGAGCCACCGACGCTCTAATAGGCTGGTAATGTTATTTTCAAATTACAACAAAATCTTCTGCTTTTTGCATCATCATCATCAGCTCATTAAATGTCCCCACCGAGGGGCACGAGGGCTCGTGCCCCTATTGTATTCGGATATGCGTTTACATATGCACAGTGAGCTAGTGATAGATAATTCAAGTCATTTGCATAAGTTTTATTTAAGTCACAAAGTGTACAGGACGGTCAGGACGCCCACTTGATGGTAAATGATACGCTTGACCATGACAGAGCGGATTTGAATGAGCCCAACAATTGATAGACGGTTATTATTCTCCACCAATGCCGCAGTGCCACTTGGGAGCCTCTTATACCCAGCAATTTTACTAACTACAGTGCCCTCATCCCGAAACACAGAAGTGCAGAACATTTCTATTTCAGGGGACGATATCTGGCACTGCGGTGGTACCTATCTAGACGACTTAGTTCCAAGTCTACCACCTAGTATAGCCGACTTAACAAAATAATGTCGGAAATGTTAGCGATCATATGCGGTACCTTCGCGTTGTATAACGAGCCTAATGTCGGCGCCGGCGCACTATCTCCGCAATCTACGCGTGCGTCTTAGCTGCGTTTATTATTTAGCTTCCAATATCAGCCCTTCGGATTTCACTTACGCATCAATATCAAGAATCTTGAACTCTAGGCCTACTAATTTAAAACTGAATTTACTTAACATTATGGTTATAGGAACTAAGAGCGCGAGTACGGAAGGTGCGGAAATAAATAGATCTCTCTTTGATGTACGCGGAATGTATGTTGTTGTCTCCTTTACTCTTTGTTTGCGTGTCGACTGTTATTCACTTGTTTACATGTTAATTGATCTGATTGCGGTCGTCAAGCCGTGTTAAATTGTGATTCTTCTGTAGATTATTGTCGATGTTTTAGCGTTTGTGAAATGTAAATCTTGATGGCTAAATTGTCGTTAAAATGTATGTATGGCTCTATATTGAATCACACCAATATGTTCTCGAATTTTCGAAATTATAGATGTACGTTATCCGACGCTGTTACGGTGAAGGAAAGCATTGTGAGGAAACCTGCGCACGCCTGCGAAGAAAGAAAGAAATTATTTCTTTTTGGAATCATTTCACAATAAATAATAAGAACTGCTCCCATAAAAGGTTTCCCTATGTGAAGAGACTCTTCTTTAAAGATTGTGAAGTCGGCAATCCGCATTGGGCCCGCTTGCACGACTGTGGCCTATACACCCTTTACGTGTAGGCTTGTGCGCCTAGGTGGAGACGTTTAATGAGCTCATGATAATGACTATACTAAAATGTAACTTGCTCGTAGTTAAGCTCAATGGCTTAGTATGTTCGGTTGACAATCGTAAAAGTCAGGTAACTATCCGGGATTGTGCTAATTTTAAAATGCGCTAATAGGATGGTTATTGTGTCTCAATAGTAAAATTTTGTACTCATTCGTTCGTTTTTATGGTAGATTTCAATGTGTTTTATCTATCACTATCAGCTCATTATACGTCCCCACCGCGGCTTGGACGACTTTAAACCATTAACAACAAAGTTGTTCCGGAATACCAAATTGAATTGTGAAGTATCGCAGTATTATTGCCAAGTTAATTAGTGGATTTGAAGCTGCAGTCGGTTGATCGAGTAATATAATGTTATGCTTCGGAGGGCACGTTAAGCCGTCGGTGCCGGCTACAAGCCGTATAGGGCCGCGTGGTGGTTTCCCAAACTTCCCATAGTGATACTGAATGAAAAAGCCTGTCCAGCAGTCGTCTGAATGAATGAAAAGTGTTTATTCAGTTTAGGTCCTTAAAGAACACTTATGAATGTCAAATGAAGCTACCACTGGTTCGGAGTAGTTTTCACTGAGAAGAAACCAGCAAGAAACTCAGAGTTACTCTTTCAAAAAATTGTGTGAATACAGATTCATTTGTAATCAAAATAATATATAAGCAAATTATATTTTCAATTTTTATCGTATATGTATGTTAAAAATATAATAATCAAAAGTACTATTAAGCAGTTAATATTATATAATTAAATAGATGACAACAAAAAAAAAAACAAAAAACATAAGTAGTGCAGGCGTGGAAATCAACATGTCCATGAGTTTTTATCATTCATATAATCTTCCACACTATAGTAAGCTTTTTTTATTAAAATAGTCTTGTTACAGACATAATGTACGTGTATGTATGTATGAATAGTACGTAATAGTCTGTCATGTAATCATAGTTTTATTAACTCCCATTTTATTCAGAACAAAATAATGAACCTGTCTACTTTTATCTCTCACGTAAAGAAAACGAACGCTTAATTGTATTTAAATTAAACTTTGTTTATTGTCCACTTGTTTCAATTTCTATTCGAATGAAAGAATATTGTATTTATTTTTATTATCAACTTTGTTATTACAAGTATAGAAAAAAGAAAACCTTAAAAACTAAAAATAGTAATGTCCCAAATCTCTGTCCAAGCGACAATATTGTATTATTTTTGATGCGATGTTTACTAAGTAGAACTATTTAATATTTTTTCTGTTATTGTCTCGCGAGAATAAAAATAAACCTAGCAAATTGAATGCTGTACAAAATGCCCTAATGATTTCCACGTGGACCGATTCACAATAAAATATTAATTATTATGTTAATAACAAATGACAACTTAGATTTTACTTATTAAACCTATTTTTAGGCGGCTATTTGACCTGATTAAAATTCAAAATCGAGCTTAACCAAATAAAGATTTATACTCACTTACATCATTATTACCAATAATTTTAATAAAATTTTCTATCATAATTATAATTTATTTAAAAATTTTAACATTTCCACAATTCAAAACAATAATATATACAGGTTGTATTTTATAGAACGGTAATATATTGAATATAAACTGATGTACAAGTAATTATCGCGAGAAATGGTTTACATTTTCAACAATACTTACTTATTAAGCACTCTCTCTGTCTTCAACCTATCGTAGTCCACTGCTGGATATAGGTCTTCCCCATTTTGCGCCAGATATCCCGGTCCTCCGCTTTCCTCATCTTGCCTCCACCAGCGACCGTTCGCAAGCTATTAAGCACGATTAAGACAAATGATTATGGTCTTATTTTGGAATGTCTCCGCATCGCGTCCCCTCGTATTTGGTGTTTACCAAATGTCCCAGCGCCCACAAATCCGTCAAAGCGACAATACCGTGTGCTGTATTTATGTTGAACATTTCACCCAAGACATCAACGGGTGTATTGAAATTCATGCAAAAGCGGCGCGCGCGCATAACATGTTTGCTGAGTGGCCGAGACGCGCTGGTTTCAGATGGCCTTATGAGAATATAAACGAGATGAATTCGAGATGTATAGGTGCGAGATACAGGGTGATTTTATAAATATTATTTTTTATTTATAAAATCACCGACAAAGTTGTCCATGGTCGTTAAGCTGAAGTGGTAAGTGGCAGGCCACAAACACCGAAGAACCGATGGCCTTCAGCAGAAAGTTCTTGAGTGGAGCACAGCGTGGGACGTCCACCAGCTAAATAGACGGATCACCCAACGAAGGTCACTGGAAAGCACAGGATGCAATTCACCTGAAATTGGTACAGATCACCCTACAAGGGTGGGCTCGTGCCTCTCAGAAAACAACTCGAGCGTTGTGTTTTATCTAATGACGTTAAGGACCTAAACACCCACTTTCCCTTGCCCATTTTTTACCATCTATCATTTTTCCACTTACCATCAAGTAAGCACAGTGGCACAAAGCAATAAGTCCTTAAAAAAAAGCAATTTCCACATAAGATCAAAATAAAAGTGCACGTATTAATTTCGCGCACACCCTGTATACATCAAGAAAGTACGCGGACGCGTGTAAATTCGTCAACACTGAATATTTAATATACAGCATGTTGAAATGTCGGGATGTATCATTAGCATGTAATATGACTTGCGATATGATGCCAGAGTAACGAGACCTCGGTGGCAATATGTATTGTCAATGCTTAAATTACTGCCCACTTAGATCGAGGTGTGATTTATGCTTCTTTTGGGAGGTATTCTGGTATGTCAATAAAGAATAACACGGAATTTCATTGAGAAAAAACATGACAGATATCATTCCGTTCTTTAATTTTTATTGTATATGTATTTTTTTGACTTCATAAGTGCTTTTTGTAAGCCTAATATGTATCGTCGCTTCATCGGTGTGTCATACGGTAAGCTTGCCAAAACACGGCCTCCACTCCAGATCTCTCCAACATCAGTCGGTTCAGTCAGCCCACTATAACTTGCTGATCCTTCAAACTATGTCCGCAACTTAGTTCTCCAAAGAATAACATTATTTCTGATTTCTGAGCTTGTGAAATTACTGTTAAGAGACCTAACGTTGTTGTTAATGGCTTAAGCTGAGGCGGAACCCTTTGACCTTTGTAATGCTATGTTATTTTTTAAAAATAAGAGCATATTTTTTTTCTGTAAAATTTTATATTTTGTTTTGTGATTTTGTAAAGGTCAATAAATGGTTTTTCTTTCTTCTTTCTTTCTTTCTTTCTTTTAACATGTGTCGTCTCTAGTGCCTGCCGCCGCGAAAGCAAGATTATATGTTGACGGAAAATAATTACTAGGTGGTAGACTCGAGACTTAGTCGTCCAGGTAGGTACCACCGCAGTGCCAGATATTGTCCCGCGAAACAGGAGTGTTCTGCACTTTTGTGTTTCGGGATGAGGGCACTGTAGCTAGTAAAATACCGGGTAAAGAGATCAACATCTGTTGTCTCTGGTGTCGGGCGAAGTGCCGCATTGACGGAGAATTATACTGTTTATCAGTTTTGGTCTCCTTCAATGCCGCTCGATCATGGTAAGGCGTATCACTTACCATCAGGTGAGTGTCCTGATCGTCCTGTACACTTAGAACATAAAAAAACTGTTATGATTATTCTTTAACACTGCAACTGTCATGGAAAACGTTAAACTAAATATTAAAAAGTGAGGTGGCCGTCTTATTCGTTCTGTAACAGAAAAAAGTTTGATTAGGTTGTGTAACTAGAAAAAGACGTAGGTATTCCTCTTATTTGAAACCCATTGTCATTAAGTAACATAAACGATGTATTTAATTTATAACGCTCAATTGATCGCTACCTAATAAGCACTTATATGTTAAATAATTGTGCTAATACTTTGCGAAATCTAGCTGTAATATTCGGTAAAAAATTTCGTTGTATTAACCGCTTATGTTATGATAATACCTCTCACTTTAACCTAATTTCGCAACCGTGTATTTTTAATTTGCTCATGACTTACAAATAGTCACCCTTTCGCCTTGAAATGAACTTGTCAACTTGACGCCTGTCAGATTGACAGATATCAACTGGCTGGTAGTGCGTCTTGCAGGGCGACTTTTACGTCATTATATGTACATATTTTTGTAACTTCACTGACTAAACTTTGTTTAAACAAAAGCAATAAATGTCTAAAATACGGTTTGACTCTACCAACATAAGAAATATACTTATCATTCCCTAATAATTTATTTAATTAGTTTGAAGTTTAAGACAACATCTTTGTCGCTCGGCTTAAATCAAGTACAAGTTCTTCGTACAATTAACGATCATAAGGTCTGTCTTACTTTACTATGGATTAGATTGAACGTAGGATATCTTACAGTGTTGCTAACAAACTGGCTTAATGTATACCGGACCTGGTATCTCAAGAAGGTAAATGCTCGTTGACCCGTAACCGGAAAATGCTGGATAAATAGACCACGCGCGTCGAGATAGCGGACGGGCGCGCCGTGACGTCACTTCCCTGCCGGCGCGTGCGCCGCTCCACTGACACTTTAGATCAAGTAACAAGCTGATAGCGGGTTAGACTTTTTTTATAAACAGATACAGATACATTCTTGTAGTATGTACCATCCGGTCCCACTTTAGGCTAGGATCTTTTAGTATATTATATCGTTGTATTTATAATAAGTAGGCACTTGATGGTCAAGAAACCAGACATAATTAAACATCATTTGTCAGAAGCCTGCCCCAGGCATTCAAAGGACGAAGGGTTCAAGTTTAGTAGGAAATAAAACTAGTACTAATTAACTGGTTACTAAACATGGAACTCAATTCAACTTGCCTTCAGACAAAATGTAAACAAACCATAAATAGGGTATTTTATATTATGTTGAAAAAACCATTTAACTTACCTTCGAAGAGCCAAATTTTTTTATTCGTCACTATCATCTTGACAGACGTCCAAGGGGACATCCCATCGAATAAGAATACCTAAGCACAGTCATAATATTGTATTACTTCAGTTTCATTCAATAAGAATTGTCAGCAATATATCACAGAAAATAAAAATATCCATTAAGCTTGTTACTTAAACCAATCTCGACGCTAGGCCGCGCCGCTTCCGCCAGAAAAGCACACATCTCTCATCTCGGGCTCGACCTTATCTTTAACCAGTTAAAGGCGAAAATTCCAAAGCATAGGAAACCCAGTTTTTTTCACAAACATCGGCACTTAAAAGAGTTCAACCCGAGAGGATGTCCGTAAGCCTGCCCTCGTCTGCTATCTAGATTGTCGCCATGGGAATCCTAAAGATTTTTTAATTCCTTCGACTTTTTAACCCAATTGAGTTGTTAGTACAATCGGACCGTTTGTGGATGATTCCTTTGTTGGAGTGTATTTAGATGTTTCTTCAAATGCAGCCTGTCAGAATTAAGCTTTGTTGTGAAATGTTTAACTATGTTGGTACGTTTAATCTATTGTAATTAGCTGTTTGTCCCGGATACAATATAAGGATGGTAGTCGTTCACGCCTACCAAAAGTCAAAATTTCATCCTCACCACCTAGATGAATGGAAGTCCTCGACAGTGCGTTTTTGTCGTAATTTCTTGCCACGCACGACGAAATTGTGGAATCAGTTGCTGCCGGAGATATTTCCTGAGCGATACGATCTGGCGACCTTCAAAAAGAGCGTATTCCCTGTTGAAAGGCCGGCAACGCATTTCAGTGCCCTCTGGTATTGCAAATGTACATGGCGGCGGTGACATTACATCAGATGAGCTGTTTGCTCGTTTGCCTGCTATAGCAAAAACGAAAAATCAACCGCATAAGCCGAGGTTTGCGTCCCACTCTGGGACACTTTTAGGCTCGTTGCATAATTTTCTGGGCTGAGAGCCATCTACGCTGGCCGATTGTCCAGTGAAGCTGTGAATGCCACCTTCGAATAAGTCAGTCATTCCGAAAAAAAGAGTCCCACTACGAGCCTAAGATCGTTGCATAAACTTTTGTCCAGAGAAGCTGTAAAGGCCATTTGAGATCATCAGCGTAAAGTCCATCTGCAGTAAAAAAAACATCCCAGGAATAAGAAAACGATGGCCGAGTCAAAATGATAAACCATACATTAAAAAGAGAAAATACGCTTGTGTTAGCATAAAACATTCAAATTTTAATAACCTTGCAGCTCCATGGTGTAATATTTAAAATGTTTTTTCTTTATTCATAAAAGTTAATGTTGTCCGTCAACTCCATTACGAAGTGTATCATTATTTTGTCTTTTTAAACGTGCGCGCAATAAAAAGTACAGTGACCAGAACTTTGAACTAACAATAAATATAATTGTAAATTCGGATGTTGGTTTGTTTGTTTATGGCTGGTATAATGGAAAATATAGTTCAGGTAGAGGATGACTTTGTATCAGATAATCTACGTATTTCTACCTCTAGAAAAAATAATATATGCTTTAGAAATGGCTGTGGTTGGGAAGTATTTTTATAAAATAGGGAGGCGAACGGGTATTCGGTTCACCTGATGCGAAGTGCTACTACCGCACATGAACGTTTGCAACAGCTGAGGTCACAGGGATACGTTGCCGGCCCTTTATGTAAGTAGGTCTACGCTCACTTTTAGTCGGGCGCCAGGTCATATCGTTCTGGAAACGTTTTCGATGTATGATTCCATAAATAAATACTAGAGAAATAGAAGATGTCTACCAAAACGAATTGTGGAAGACCTCTAAACGCTACCCCTTAAATCACTATTTAATTTACGTCCGTAAATACTATCATACCTTTAAAAAAAATTGTGACTCACACAATTTTAATACTAGGAATAGAAACAAACTTGCTGTTCCAGACTTGAGACTACATAAAGTAGGTAAATCTTTTATAGGAAGATGTATAAAGTTTTTCAATAAGGTACCGCAAAATATTGTCGAGTTACCTTTACACATGTTTAAAGCTAGAATAAAAAACCACCTTTCTAAAAAGGGTACTACACTATTGACGAATATTTATGTGATAAAAATCCGTGGTCTTAAACTGCTCAGCTATTTCAGTGTTTATGATATATTGTTACATTAAGGAAAATGAAAATGTTTTTAAAAAAGGCTACACTGTTGAGTTTTCTTGAGTGCTTCTTTCTCAACGGGCCAAACCACTGAAGCGCTTTTTTTTTCAAAGCATCAAAACTCATATTAGTACATACATAGTTTAGTATTTTAATCGTTTTTTATTATATTTTTGTATATTTTTTGAAGTTCATGAGTGCTTTTTGTAAGCCTAATTTGAAATAAATGTTTTTGACTTTGACTTTGACTATTACTTTAATGATGCGTCAGCTTTTTGTACCAGAAGAGGTCAAGTTATACTATTGAAATACTGTTATAAGTATATTTCTTTCGTCAATGTGTACACGTCATCATATTTTTTTTCTGTAAATAAATTTATAAGAATAACCTTACATACAAAACCTTACCAAGACCTGGTGATTGAAGATTATTGTTGTATTTATCTACAATATATTACTGTTGACGCAATATACCATAATGTTTCGATTTATGCATTTCGTGGCACAAACGAACATAAATCATAGCATGTTTATGACCAATATTGGGTGCTTCATAATGTTTATTGCCAAACTTAGCTACCAGAATGTTTTAATCTAAGTAACTTAAGATTTATACATGAATCCGAACATAATATAATTGAAATGACGAACAGTATTTTTTTATATCATAAAAGAACGGGACGGTCAGATCTCTCACTTGATGGTAAGAGATACGCCTGACCATGACCGTTGCAGTGTTGAAGGGTGTTAATATTACATTTTGAACAGTATTTTTTTATATCAAAAGTGAACGGGACGGTCAGATCTCTCACCTGATGGTAAGAGATACGCCTGACCATGACCGATGCAGTGTTGAAGGGTATTAATAACAGAAGTTAGGATAGATGTTAGGTCTCTCATACCCGGAAAGTTTACTATCTACAGTGTTCTCATGCCCCGAGCCACAGAAGTCCAAAAAAATATTCTGTTTTTGTTTGCGTTGATTAACAAAAGGGATATATGTATGGCATAGTCACTTATTCATATATTTATATACATCTTCAGGTGGTTCACAGTACAGTCATCATCATCAGCTCATTAAACGTCCCACCGAGGGGCACGAGCCTACCCGTACGCGGTGTACAGGCCTTAGTCGTCCACGCGGACCCAGTGCGGATTGGACTTCACGCACAACCTTTGTATCTCTCCGCTAGCTGCGTTTCCTCACGATGTTTTTTCTTCACCGTTAGAACGTCGGATAACGTCCATATAATTTCGAAATTAAATTGGTACGTGGATTTGAACCTGCGCCCTCCCGATCGGAAGGCTAAAGTCCGCACCATTGAGCCACCGACGCTCATAGTACAGTAATACAAAATAAAACAAAAGAATGTCCTATCGAAATGAATCATCGACAGTCATGTGTTTGTTATAGTTTAATTAAATTTCGCAGTACTTCAATGTGCAACCTCCAGCTTGCATACTACGTGAGCGGTATGTAAACACGAGATGAATCAGGCGTACACGATGCATATCGTCGGTGTCCTATGACACGCGGTGTGCGCAAAGGGAGTGCAAGCGTTGCAGATAACGCTGCGTCGTTGTGATGTTGCATTAGAAAGAACGAAAGAAAAAAGTGACTAAAAATGTACGTGGCGGTGTCGTTCAATGTCAGATGAGGCGTTTGCTCGTTTGTCCCCTATAAAAAAACAAAAAAAATACTTGATTCAAATCGACTAGAAATAAAACGGTACCTACATTAGCTAGCATTAGAGAAGTTATTTCATTGAGTGGGTACTTAATTTTGAGAGATTAAAAAATGGCTTAACTTTATTTAAGCATGGGGAGCTATGCTGCGGTACGAATACGACAGCTCGACCGGATACCACGCTTTTGTCACCGAGTTAGGAGATAGTCAGCCCGCACTGGGTCCGCGTTGACATTGGTTTATACACCCTTTACGGGTAGGTTCGTGTCCTCAGTGGAGCACGAGTTGAAGTCACTTAACCACTTGCGATCACAGGTTGGCTACTGTAGGGAAAATATGGTAAAGTGTGACTTTTAAGAGCAGTCAAATGATGTGACTGCCAGGTTTTTTTTTCGAAATGACTACTGCTGTAGGCCGCAGATGGCTTTACAGCTTCACCGGGCAATACCTGTGGGGTTTCGCCTCAATCCTTGGAGCATCTGCTTTCGCCCTGTGTCCATCTGCGTGCTCAATGCGGGACTTGAAAGAAGTGTCGTAAAGCGCCAGGTCCTAGAAAGGTCGTATCTGAAATGTGGACTCGAAGAAGAAGGATAACTCCTCAATAATATGAATTTACATTAATTGTTATTTGAGAAAGTAAAAGTCGCAGAAGATTTTCAGTTACCCGAAATAACGTCGGCTCGCGCCTCTAGTCATAATATATGTAAACATATTCCATTAACCCCACGGTGCCTTACATAAGGATGGGCACCGGCATCGCGGTATAAATCTGTAAACTTTCACCCACCGACAGCGCGCTTTATTAAAACTACAGCCACAGTACAAATAAATTACGAAATACAATCAGTACGCCAAAATATATGCCCTTGGCAGTTATGCGTTCGACCACGGCTTTCTTTTAAAGTGTTATTGTTATAAATATTTATTTTATACTGTTTTACGTTCGCTTTATGCAGTGGGATGAACTTGTACTAATGAATTACGGTACGCCGATGCGGTTTAAGCTTCGATGGGGAAAGTTTTCTCGGTGGACGCGTGCAGGAATGGATTGTTTTTCAATTGATTTTTGTAGCTTATTTTAGTAATTGTTTACCTAAGGAAGAAGGTTTCCAGTGAATGCACTCAATATATGCAAATAAATAATGCATAACCTGTGCGTCCAGTCAACCTGGAAAATCGCCAACATATGAAATGATTCCCACTTTTTCGCCCATTTTCCTCTACAGATTTGAAACCAGAGGCAATCAGCTGATGACAGCATTCAATTTGAGAAAAACGTAAACTACTTATTGTTTTTGCGATTAGTGACACTCACTTTGCATACCCTCCTCATAATCTTCGTACACGCGGCTGATTACGTCCCAAACTAGGTGATTGATTCTACTAGGTGAGATATCGTCCCGCGAAATACGAGTGTTTTGCACTCGGCATAAGGACACTGTAGCTAGTAAAATTACCGGGTTTATGAGACCTTACATCTGTTTTCCCAAGTGACGGGCGCAGTGCGGCATTGGTGGTGAATAACTGCTTTATCAGTAGTTGGTCTCAATCAATGCCGCTCTGTCATGGCACGCGTATCACTTACCATCAGATGAACGTTCTGACCGACCTGTTCACTTAGTTACATAAAAAATTCATAGATATTCTGTGTGAAAGGCCAGACCCTTATATATTGACGTATATTTTATAAACCTGACCTACTGTTTTTATTGTGCTGTGCATAATTCATCTTGAAATTTCGGAAGCGGCCATTATTTCGGCGCACGCTCTCGCAAAATTGAATCGATAAGATTATTGTAAGAGCGCTAGCCCGCGGCTATGGGGAGCTTTGGCGTTTTTACGCGAAATTACCAAAGGAATGGGAGCTTCGCGGAGTTGAGATAACGCTATCTGTGTGCATAAGACGCGAAATTTCCGTTGATGGTTGACTCAAAACCACACCTTGGTCGAGTTATATATTGTTTAAATGTGCGAGAGCTACGCATAGGGACGATGGGCCGGTCGACCGGAGTGATCTCATAAGGAAACAGCGCAATCGTTGTTTCGCTACGTGAATGAAGACCAAACCTAAGACGCTCTTTTTTCTATCTAAAGCATGTTCTTCTTCGTACTACTGCTACTGGCTGCAAATGGCTCTTACAGCTTCACTGGCCAAATGGGATTTAACATCTGTCATGTTGGGTGCAAGGTTGATGTATAATATCTTCAGGGGTTGGTTTCCTTCAAGATTTCCTGAGAAATGTACAAGCCAATATGATCCCAAGCCATAGCCCTAAGTCATATTATGACTTTGAAACTTCAGTCTCCTTCGTGCCGGATTCCTACCGCTTACTGGTCAACGGACCGATACGAACGAAATCATCGAAACAAAAGAAATATCAACATGTTTATCTTTTGTTCAACCAATGTATTACAAGCGACATAAGCTACTTATTGGCCTCCATTGTAAGAGCAAAAACATCACCAATATCCATGCCATATTGAATATTTATCAGAGTTCGTGATTTCACGACCATAACTCACTAGTTAACTTTTTAGTTAGCCGGACTGTAGGACGGTCAGCATTGTTCTTGTTAAAATTGCATTCGGAGATTGTCGTGTCTTCATTACCAATCTTAATATGCGAGATTAACATAATCTAATGCATATAGCTGGTTAAAGAAATGCTTGATTTTTTAATACGTGAAACAAGTTTTTTTTAATGTTATGAAATGAACAGGACGGTTAGGACGCTCACCTGATGGTAAGTGTTACGCCTGACCATGACACAGCGGCATTCAAGGAGACCAACGACTGATAAAAAGTTATTATTCTCCATCAATGCCGCACTGCGCCCGTCACCCGAGTCATCAATTTAATAAAAACACCCGGCAATTTCACTAGCTACAGTGCCCTCATCCCGAAACACAAAACTCTAATTACAACACAGTATCAAGTCTGCCACCAAGTTTGAATAATGGTGTAATTGTAGGCCAGTTTACGACTACTCCTAATGTGGGTATGGTCTACGTATTTCTAGAGTTCCCCCATAATTACGACAGAGTAAAGTCTACACCCAGATCGCGCGGTCGGCGTCGACGGACTGGATGTTGGATGTGCTCAGCAGTTGCCCTCAGTCTGTAACTAGACGAAGCGCATGGATACAGAGGAGATTATTAATAATCAATGGTTTATTGCTCTCATAATATATTTGTTAAAACAGAAGGCATAGTTAGTAATGGTAGCAATAGGAAGCATCTGAGCTGACATTGGCGCATGTGACAAGTACCTAGTCAGTTTAGTCCGACATAACTGCTCGTTCCCTTCAAAATAGGTATCCAATGCAGGATCCGCGCAACACCTAGACGATTTTTACTACATAAAGTACAAAAAACACATACAAAAGTGCATTACACTCGTTTTCACGGGAATATGTCGTACATTTGTGTGCATGAACATGTCAGTTTGTAATGGTCTATGTATAATATGTATGTATGTATAAAAAAACAATGTATATAAGTATGTTTATCCGTTGCTCAGTACCCATAATACAGGCTTCACGCTTAATTTGGGGCTAGATGGCGCTGTGTGAATGGCAGTGGATATTTATTTATTTATATCTGGCACTGCAGCACCTACCTTTTTTTAAAGGAGAATCCTACATTGGATACTGGCCGCTCTAGGGAGAGACGCATAGTTATGTCGGACTCCTACCAATAAACTCCCCTATTTTCTATGCGCTCGTCTTAACGCTGACTGTGGGTACGCGCTGAGCGCAATCAACCGTCCAGAAAATGTTGGTTAATTTGTGCTTAACAATTTGTGTGTTCCATCCTTGTCAAGGGAAGTGCTAACCATCTCTCCTTTCAATAGACACACTGAAGCACCTACCTAGGCGACTCAGTACCGAATCTATCACCTAGTAGGCCGGTTTATTGATTCCAGCATTTACAATAAGAGACTAGCAACTATATGTGGTTGCTACGTAATACTTAGTTACCAGGACATGCTGTGAGCAAACGTTCTCAAGGAATTGTGCAAAAGAACTCCCGAGTAGTTGACCAATATGCCATACAGGGACCACCAGCGGTGCCCGCCTTTGAAATCCACCCGATAAATAATTCAGGGCGCAAAGGAACTTTTATTTAATTTCACACAAACTTAGTACTAACATTTTTAACGAGTCACCCCCCGCCGGCTCATGAATTTTAAATACAATTTTAATTGAACCTGAGATATTAACATGGATGATGCATAAACGGATCGATGTCGCAGTGTGAGACAGTTTTTCGGTGAGCTGTGGAATAATTATTGCGATGTATGGTTGAATAAAATAGTCTATAAATAAGTTTATTTTTATATGTTAAAGTGTACAGAACGGTCCAGACGCTCATCATCATCATAACACATTAAACGTCCCCACCGAGGTTGAGCACCCCTGTTGGCCCGTATAGGGTGTATAGGCCTTAGTCGTCCACGCGGGCCCAGTGCATATTGGACGACTTCACACACAACCTTTGAATCTCTTCAGCGTGCGCAGGTTTCCTCACGATGTTTTCCTTCACCGTAAGAGCGTCGGATAACGTACATATAATTTCGGAAATTCTAAATCACATTAGTACGTGGCGGGATTTGAACCTGCGCGCTCCTGATCGGAAGGCAACACCATTGAGCTATCACCATTGTCCAAATGCTCACCTGATGGTAAGTGAGACGCCTGACCATGGCAGAGCGGTATTTAAGGAGACCAACAACTGATAGATATTCTCCGTCAATACCACACTGCGCCCGACACCACAGACAACAGATGTTAGATCTCTTATACACTGTAACTTTACTATTATATTTGTTTTTTTTCTAACCAACTACTGCTGTTGGCCGTAGATGGTCAGCTTCACCGAGCAAGTGGCAAGCACAGACGGTGTTCTGACTTAAAAACTTACACAACGAGCCTAAGTGTGGCTTAACGTGTGTAGCCTACCTAAGCATGGAAAATCTCAAGATATTTTTCGTCCCCCATCCCGTAATCGTTCATTGCGATAGTTGCTTGACATACCGATCGTCAACCAAACGCGATACCCGCTACACCGAGTCGTGTGCCATTTAAATTGGAAATAAATATTATTTAAAATAATGAAGGCAGACGGTAATGCGATTCGTCGCGGCCCATTTCAGGGGTGCTCAACCTTACCCACTGACACTTGTAAATTAATACAAGCCGTTATTATGATTTCACGTAATTGAATTTCGTTAAATTGATTATTTGATGCTCGAGGATACTTGCGGAGTTGCACGGTATTAATTTGTAATGTAATTAGAACTTTTCGGATTGTTGTGGTTTTAAATTAAATTTTGGTAAAAGGTTTCTAGAATTTGAACCATCCTATAGTAGTTATAGTATCAAGTTATGACTTCGTATGGATTCTTGCTAACAATAGGAATTTGTGTAGGGGATAATGGATCTCCTCTCTCTTCTCTATCTATTGAAGTCCTCACAGACATCCGAATATACAATTGACTGGACAGCCGCAAGTTTAAGCAGCCCAGTGTCGCAGTTTCTTTTCGGTTCTTACTGTGAAAAGTTATTATATTTCTTGGTAAATTTACTGATTCATTGCGATGGTGGCAAAAACACGGTAATTTCTTCTAATATTCGTGCGTCTTGACTCGTCTCACAGAGCATAAACTGGCAGCCAGTGTATGCTCGTTGAGCTTACATTTGTCGCACTTAAAAACGCGGCTTGCCCATCTCCTGTATTGGGAAATCTGTGAGTCCAGCTGTAGGTCCCTTTATTCTGTGCCAGATCATCATCATCAGTAGCTCATTACAACCGTACCGCGTTCATAGGTCTAAGTCATCCACGTAGGCCTAGTGCTGATTACATACATATATCCAGAGAGAACGAAGTCGTTGTTCTCATCCTGCGCACTGGGATTCCTAAGTACATCGGTTCAGACATCCTACGCTACCAAGACGTGATCTCCACTTTAGAACTTCTTTACTTTTACAGTTGTTATTGGAATAGACCAAATTCATATTGATCATGCTTATATATTTGTAAATATAGATATTAAGTAGACATGGAATTTAGTGCTGTTTGGGTATGAGTCCAAGATATTTTCCATCAGCCTTTTAGAGAGAGTAATGAGAACTTCCCAATACATTGTACAATTTAGGTTACTTAATGGATAGATCATGGTTTTGATTGGTATTAAACTTAGGGTAATGTTATCAGTGAGATTTAATATATTATATATTAGGTATTTTTAATTTTCTGTGAGTGAAATTCAACTTTGAATTATTATTATATCTGGCATATCTGTGACAGGTTGAAAAGAAAAGTGAAAAACAAAACATTTAGAAATAATACACTGTTATTTATCTTGCAAAAATGTGCCCGGAAAGGTTAACAATCTCTGAGTTAATGAATATTGTAAAAATTGTGTTCTGTCATCGAGTTCTCGGAAAAAATCTCGATCGGAACCCGATACTGAGCCAAAGTACGCCGAATATTCGCCACGCGTCTTAATTTCATGTGACGTGTAAACATTACACCTAAGCTTTGAAGGTGATACTTTGTTACCGTAATACATATACAGATCTTGATGGCGTAAAGGGTAATGTAATCTATCGATGATTAAGCGATTTCACAGTTCGGTTTGGGATTGGTGACCGGACAGTTTGTATTACAATCTGACGTCCTCACATGGCTTACCATTGATAAGACTAATATAAGCGAACCTAAATAAATTTAATCTTAGTTATTAATTTTATTATAAAAGCTCCCTTAATGTTTGCAAGCCAGAGTTAATAGGCATTTTTTATAAGTGTACAGGACGGTCTGGACGCTCACTAATGGTAAGTGATACGCCAGACCATGGCAGGCGGCATTAAAGGAGACCAACAACTGATAGACAGTTATTATTCCTCCATCAATACCGCACTGCGCCCGTCACCCGAACAACAGATGTTAGGTCTCTTATACCCGTATTCACTAGCTACAGTGCCCTCATCCCGGAACACAAAGTTAATTTCTGGCATTTTCATTTTCACATGTACCACATGGCCTATTCATGCTTACCCCAAGCCGACATTAAACATATCTATTCTAATATCATCTTCTAAATTAATAGAAAGTCTTCTCTAAATATGTATATTTTAATGTCGCCTTCTTTCTTTCTTTTCAACCTATCCCAGTCCACTGCTGGACAAAGGTCTCCCCCATTTGCGCCAGATATCCCGGTCCCCCGCTTTTCTAATGTCAACTTAAGTCACTTAAATATTAAATATAGATTTAAAAATGAAATTATAATTAAAATTTCGCAGCGTTTTTTCGTGAATGTACCAGGGTATCTGAACGTTGAAAATTTAATAAAAGCTATCATCATCCGATAACGTGTCCTCAACCCTCCGCAATTATTTTAAATATAGCCGGAGGTTTTTGTGAGATTATCGACCGTTTGATTTAGTGTTCCACATAGCTGTGGCTAGGGTATCATCAATAATATTCCTTTAAGTATTGGTTAAAAAATCATAAAAATACTATTTATAGAGTGTCGGTGGTTCAATGGTGTGGGCAGTTCCTTCAGACGGGAGCGCGGTTCCAATCCCGCCACGTAGAAATCATCAGCTCATTCTTATTTTTTATTTATAATTACCATATAAAAAATTTTGTAAATTGTTACGATATTTTTTTTATCAAAACCACTAAGGTTTGCAGTAAGGGATTTTCAAAATGACTGAAATAAAATTTAACTAAAATAACAATACTTTATATTAAAACTAGGTTAACTATTAAATTAAATAATCTTCACCGAGGGGCACGAGCCTACCCGTATAGGTGTATAGGCCTAGTCGTCCACGCGGCCCAGTGCTAATTAACCGACTTCACGAACAACCTTTGAATCTCTTCGCAGCGTGCGTAGGTTTCCTCGCGATGTTTTCCTTCACCGTAAGAGCGTCGGTTAAAACCTATAATTTTGATAACTCGATAAGACATTGGTACGTGTGGATTTTGAACCTGGCAACAGTCCCACCAATAAGCCACCGACTTTACGAATAGATATCTCTGATTGTTTCGAATAGTAAAATTATCTTAAACGTATCAACGAATCTAATGTGTGAACCCTACGTGAGAGTGATTATTTTTATTGGCCCATCAGAGAGGATCGTGGCTTGATGCCGGTTGCATATCCGCTTGTCATAGTTCAACAACTTTATTTAATGGAATCCAGTGTATTTTGTAATAATAAGAGTTATTTCTTTAGTCGCTACTAGGTGTTACCAGAGAAAATATATCCATTTTAATGACACATTTTGTGTATATTTGGATTTTTGCATTAAACTAACTTATTTTTTTGTAATACATGCATATTATACGTAGAAAACACCTAGACCAATACAAACAGATATGTCATGCACTCAATATTTGAACTGTCCGGTGATGAACTGGAACCTTGGTGTAGAAGCCGATGTCTCAACCGTTACACCAAATGGGTCGTCAAAACTGGGTTACGAACAAATAACTGTCCATCAGTTGTTGGTCTCCTTCAATGCCGCTCTGTCATGGTCAGGCGTATCACTTACCATCAGGTGAGCGTCCTGACCGTCCTGTGCACTTATAACATAAAAGAAGATAATTAAATTCAAGTTAAACAATTAACTATTATATATAGTATAAACATGTCTGTTTGTAATGGTCTGGGTGTTTTTTATGTATAATATTTTGTATTTACAAAAAAAAATGTATACAAGTATGTTTATCCGTTGTTTAGTACCATAATACAGGCTCACGCTCATCTTGGGGCTAGATGGCGCTGTGTGAATGTCAGTGGATATTATTTATTTAACTTGAAGAAACGAGATCATTTTGATACATGTTCGTAATAAGAAAATGTGTATTATTATCTGTACGTGAAAATTTCGGTCAGATTCTTCTCAGTCGCCAAAATAATTCTTTGGTTTAAATAAGTAGGATAGTAATCAGACTTTATGTCGCAACAAAGATCAAACATCTGTGTAAAAGTCTGATATCTTAATTGTCAAAGACGCCAATCAGTGTTGACGACATTTGTGAGTGCAACGAACCAAAAGATACCTAACCGATAAAATAAATTTACATAACATATAGTAGTTTTTACTTAGTATCCGTAGGTATTTTAATTAAATTAACTAGTCCAATGTTGTGTTGAATGCTTTGATCTCAAAATACCATAAATTTTTTTTTGATATTCTATTGTTTTACGATAAATATTTTAAGGTTAGCGACTCGTCCGGCTTCGCACGCATGCAATGCTGATACTAAATTGTGGGATATCACTGTTAATCTTTTCAATGTATATAATACTTGGTTCATTATTATGATGATTCTCGTAGGGTTCAGCCAGCGTTTGAATGTAAGCGCAAAATTTAATTATTTCCGACATCACATTAAAAAACCTCAAAAATAATCTCCACTATTTAATGGATGTTAATATTAACTTCATTATGTATATACATATAAATCTTCCGTTTCAAATTCAAAAAAATCCGTTGCGTACTTATAAAGCTTTAAGCATACATAGAGGAATAGGGACAGAAAAAGCGACTTTGTTTTATACTACGTAGTGATTTTAAACGCTATTTTTATTTATAATTTAATTTAAAACAGCATTTTTTAAGTTAACAACTTTTGTTACTAACGTCAGTTCTTGCTAAAGGCTCGCCTTGACGGCGGTGAGTCAGCGGCGCCACGCAAGGGCGACTTGCTCTAACATGGCTGAATACTGATGTGGCCCAGATTTGGTTAAAATCATCGGGTCGCTTGACTTCATCATCAGCATCAACGTGCCACTGCAGGGACAGGCCTTCCCAATCAGGTCTATTGCTTAGACCTAGTATTTTTTAGCCTATTATGCCCCACTGCGGGCTGCAAAGCACAGGCCTTCCCATACAGCATGGTTATCGGGAGTTTTTTAATGTGGTAAAGTGATCCGGACGGTCAGTTCACTCACCTTATGGTAAGTGACACGCCTGACCATGACAGAGTAAAAGAAAAACGGTCAGTGTAACAGGTGATTATTCTTCGTAGTTATTTCCCTGCGGAGCGTTGGTGGCTTATTGGTGTGGACCGTTGCCTTTCGATCTGTAGGGTGCAGGTTCAAATGCCGCCAGGTACCAATTTTTTTTCGAATTTTTGAAATTATATGTACGTTTATCTGACGCTTGCAAATATATGTAGGTGTCAACAACAGTCCGAACCAGTGGTAGATTCAAATTTGACATTCATAATGTTCTTTATGGACTAAATTGAATAATATATTTTTGATTTTGTAAGCTGACAATTTATTTTTAACAAAACAAAACAAACATATTGTGGGTAATTACCTTTTTGTTGTGTTATAAGTGTACAGAACGGTCAGAACGCACACCTGATGGTAAGTGATACGCCTGAGCATTACAGAGCGGCATTGAAGGAGACAACAACTGATAGACTGCTATTATTTCTGTCAATGCCGAACTAGCCTGACACCAGAGACAACAGCTGTTAGGTCTCTTATACCCGGTAATTTTACTACTACTACCTATAAATAGTAGATATTTAATAAATCAAATGGTTCAATAATAAAGTCATATGTTTTGGTTATATGTATATGATTAAGTAGTCAGCTGTTACATATTTCTTTACTATGGATACAATTTTTATGTAGAATTTTTCGCATTTCTTGCCTCTGGTATTGCAAGGGTGACGGCGTCATTAACTATCAGATGAGTCGCCTGCTCGTTTGCCCGCCTATAACATAAAAGAAAAATCACTGAAATAAAGAGTGCTAGGACGCTGACAGCTGTAACACAGTTAGTACTACAGCTGTCATCGTATACCTCGAGTTCACATTAAATACTGTTTTTCTTGTGAATGTATCACGGTAAACCATTATAATAAGGCGTGTCAAATAAATATTTTTTCATATTTCATTCAAGTATTAAGTGTTTGTTGTTTGTAGAGCGTCGGTGGCTCAGTGGTGTGGACTGTCGCCTTTCTACCGGGAGGGCTGAGGTTCAAATCCCGACACGTACCAATGTATTTTCGAAAAATATATGTACGTTATCCGACGCTCTTACGGTGAAGGAAACATCGTGAGGAAACCTTCATGCACGCCTGCGAAGAGATTCGAAGGTTGTCTGTGAGTCGTCCAATCGCACTGGGCCCGCGTGACGACTAAGGCCTAATCACCTATACGGGTAGGCTCGTGCCCTCGGTGGGGACGTTAATGAGCTGATGATGATGATGATTAAGTGTTTGTATCTGTCTAAATTTAAGGATGCGTGAAACAATTCCGATATATATCTTCTAATCGCGCCCTCTTGCCATTTTAAATACAAACGTTAAAGCTAATCTAATATACAAAACCAATACTTGAACCGCTAACAGGTAAAGCAATCATTTCAAGCCCAAACAGTTCGAGCACACAGTGTAAACAATTAGTTCTCTCGTTCGCCACTTAACTCGGTTTGCCGTCAATTAGTGTTGTACTTACTTACCGGTGCTCCAAGTTGTAGACTGAAGCGTTTATAGTGATTTTGGCGTCAACGGTTTTGTTTATTTTGTGTTTTTTTTAATTTAGCTTATGGGATACTAAGGGCAACTCAAGAACGTCGTTCCTCAAAAACTTCGTTAAAAATGTACGTATTATAGATCTTAAAAAAAACTATTCGCTTTGACAAAGTACAAGGTTCGTCAAATAGGGCAATAGTTGTCTGTTTGATGGCTAACTTATTTCGTTGAACTTTGGATGTAGAAACTGTGTTTAACGATTGTCATGTGTTTTTTAGAGTTTTGATTGTATAACCGATTGCTTAATAAGTACTCGATATCAATTGGTCTGGGTGTTTTCTATGTGTAATATGTATTTTTTAACAAAGAAAAATATTTATTCACTTCACTTGGGGCTATGTATGAATGTCAGTGGATATTTATTTATCATTTCATGCCTGGAAACGTAACGAGGTTATCGGTCGGTCTGGTTGGGGGTCGGTCTACGCTTCTTTGACTTAGAGGTCACTTGAATTTTTTTCTGAATTACCTGTTAAATATCAAAATATCACACATCAACCTTATTTATCGTCAATCGTTTTGCGTAAAAGCGAAAGAGATAATGCTTCGCCCATAAAATCGCCGTCAGTTTATGCCTTGACACTCCTCAAATAGCGTAAAAACGTTAAGTTAACGCTTAGGCTGTACTTTCAACGTTCCCATGGCGCACATGCTTTGTTACAATAACAACTGATGACCAATAGGCTTCTGTTGTCTTGTATATATACAGAAATCAGTGGTGGTTTGATTACTCCACTCCCACTACAGTTTTAATTCAAACAAATTTTTCTTTACACAAAGTTTTACTTTATACAAAGTTTTACTTTTATTTATTTATTAGGTCTACTAACGCTTGACAACACTTACAGATACAAAAAACATAATACTTAAAGACAAAGACAGTGCATCAAGCTATGACAGGTAAACACCTCGTGACTTGAAAACGTGACTTATACTTATAGTTACAAAAATTAAAATCAAAGTAACGAATTTATACAAAAAAAAATAGTAAAAATACAATTAGTCAAGCCACCTTCTTGTCAGTTGATTTGAGCCTGGCAAATGAGTCTGTGTGAACATCGATTATATTACTGTATGATTAAGTAACTTACACACCGTGCGACGGGCGATTTGCACGAGGTTGTTTTCCGATGGGGTGGATACATGGGTATTATTGGTGACCTAGGACAGCGAGCAGGACCTCGAAATTGAAATGATTGTAATAACGACGGACTATCTATTTTTTGGTTAAGAATTTTAAATAAAAAAGATAAATCCAATAACGTACCTCGATTACTAACAGACAGTAAAGAAAAATATACTAACCTTTTCTCGTACGAGCGTATTCTTTTATGTATTCGATTACCATAAGCTAAGTTTTTAATGAACCGCTTCTGAAGTCTTTATACAAAGTTTTACTTCACACAAAGTTTTACTGTAAATGTCTTATAAACTACGAGAACAAAAAGTAAATTCAGTCTGCCAAAGAATGGAATGGCTGGCGCTCTATAGATACATGTATTTTTCTGAGACGATATGGATTTATGAAGTAGATATGATTCACGAGCAGGGGACGACCCAGAAGGACTTACCTTGACCAAATTGGTCAAGTCCTTAAGAAGGCTGGGGTCCCAAGTAAAAGGAATAAAAGAGCTTGTATGAAAAGATTGATAGATGTGAATGACGCTAGGGAAGTATGTCAGGACCGCGCAAAGTGGCGTTCCATCATCTCTGCCTACCCCTCTGGGACCAAGGCGTGAGCTTTATTTATTTATTTATATGATATTGCGACGAATATTGGGCCACTTCGATCGCCTTTCCATTTGCCATCCAGAGGTTCCGAAAACAGCACAAAGATGGACAGTTCGGGCAAGACAGTAGGTGTTCCATTGTTTGAGGGGCACCGCAGTCACACAGACTGCTTCTGGAATATCACCATCACTGATATATCATAATGCATGATATTATAATCATGTCTGATCCCGACACGTACCAATGTGTTTTCGAATTTTCGAAAATATATGTACGTTATCCGATGCTCTTACGGTGAAGGAAAACATCGTGAGGAAACCTTCATGCACGCCTGCAGAGATTCAAAGGTTGTGTGTGAAGTCCCTCCCTAAACTACAATATACAAATTCACAAATGTGGCGACAGTCTAACACCCTTTGTACTGTACTGGAAAAATAAGGTCGCTTACGCCAAATACTTAGGAGTTCTCATCGACCAGCGTCTTTCATGGCAACACAATAGAATTGACGATAAAGAGTGCGAAAGCTAATCAGGACTTTAAAACTTACGTCATGTAGTTACAAAGGAATTATCACTCAATATATGTTACACTCGCTCAATCCATCCTGGTATACTGCATATCGATATGGGGTTCGGCTGCTAAACTGCCTATTAAGTCTCGAACGTGCTCAAAGACTGTAATAAAGTGATGCTTTTTAACCCAACAATTTTCCACCAAAATCTTTACAGGAAGCTAATGTACTGCCAGTCAGGAAACTTTACATACTTAACATCACTCTTAAAATGCACAAATCTCTTCCTTTTGATGCAAAATTACTAAGCAATAGGAGAAAAACTAAAGTTGCCCTAGTACCAATCATTAAATCAGCTTTTGCTGGACGGCAGTACTGTAAGCATCGGCCACAATTTACAATTTTGTTAATGGGTGTCTTCATGTATATCCACTAATAAAAATGAATGCAAAAAAGGGTGTTACAATGTTAAAATCTATAAGTTACTCTGAGACCGAACAGCTGATCAAGGATTAAGTTGTTCTTTGAAATCCTATATATTATGTTTTACTTGGTTCATTAGTTCAAGGGTGTGTAGTTATTACATACTCACACACACACACATACACACACACACACACACACACACGCGCACACACACACACACACACACACACACACACACACACACACACACACACACACACACACACACACACACACACACTCACACACACAGAGCAGTAGGTAATAAAAAGTAATTATTTAAATAAAATCGTATAATAAAATATTTTTTGAATGCTAATGCTGATTTTTGATACTGATTGTTAAAAGAGCGGTTCTTCCCACTACAGGCATTTTCGCCTAAAGGGAAGTTCCCACAAGGAATTTGTTACTTAGATTAAGTTACTGAAATAAAATATTTGTATTTGTATTTGTATTTGTATTTGAAGTCGTCAATCCGCACTGGGCCGCGTGGACGACTATGGGCTAATCACCTTATACGGGTAGGCTCGTGCCCCTCGGTGGGACGTTTAATGAGCTGATGATGATTGTATTGGTCTAGCTTTGTACAGCGACGTGCACAGAGATTATGAGCAGGGTATGCAAAGTGAGATTATTTATGTTTTGTCAAATTGAGCGCTGTTGACGACAGCAGATCGCCTATTGTTTCAAATTTGCAGTGGAAAATGGGCGAATAATTGGGAATCATTTAATGTTGGTGATTTTCCGGGTTGTCTGGACGCACAGGGTATGCATTGCTTATTTGCATATATGGAGTCCATTTCACTACCTATGTAAATTATGTATGTATATATTTACCAAAAGTATATTCATCCGTTGTTAAGTAACCATAAAACTTCTTGCTTGGGCTTGATAGCATTGTATGACTGAATCACCTGATTTATTTATTCAAAGCTCACAAAACGACCTCTACAATCTTGGGATGGTAGTCGTTAACACCCACCAGTCCGCATTGGGCCCGCGTGGTGGGTTACGGACCAAACTCCCTATAGGTATGCTGTGCGGGAAGACCTGTGCCCATCAGTGGGCCCTAATAAGATGATGATGATGACACTGTATGGAGGTCGGCAGATATTTGGCACCACCTGATGTCTATTTCGGAACTATTGAAGTCGAATTTATAACTAATACCTAGACCCAAAAAGGTATTCAAAATAGCTTTAGTACAATAATGGAAATATTTCACATTCACATAAGACACTAAAAGCGTCGATGGCTTAATGGTGTGGACTGTTTCCTTCCTACCGGAGGGCGTAGGATCAAACCCCCACGTACCAATATGTTTTCGAATTTTCGAAATTATATGTACGTTACCCGACGCTCTTACATTGAAGAAAAACATCGTCAGTGAACCTACGCATGCCTGCGAAGAGATTCAAAGGTTGTGCGTGAAGTTGGCCAATCTGAACTGGGCCCGCGTGGATGATTAAGGCCTATACTCCCTATATGGGTAGGCTCGTGCTCCTCGGTGGGGACGTTTAATGAGCTGGTGATGATGATGACTTAAGACACTATTCGTACTACAGAAAAAGTATAGACTATAAAAGAAGTACATTTAACAACGAAGACCAATGTTATTCTGTATATGGTAGATACCCTTTTGTTTAGGTAAATGTACGTCCATTCGAAATATGTTTAATTGTGTATGTGTGCTGTCACTGCATTCGGAATACTTTTTTCTATTGTTTTGTGAGCATATTACGAATCTATACTTTTTTACATCATTGACGAAGACACAATCAAATGTCACGGTCATTATACATTTTCTAACAGCATGCATCAAAGAAATCATCGCATTGATAGTGACAAATAGTGTCGGAGTGGAACAATGATCTCGCTACCAACGATTACTGAGACAATTGTACGGTACATTGTGCTGTAGGTTTGCGTGTAATACAATGAATGCGCACCTACTGAGTGAGATAAGATCGACAAAGAAATTAATAAGTTTGACTACTGTCCGTGGCTCGGCGCGGAGAAAGGCGTAACTGGAAATTTTGTATTTTAAAATATATCAAGTGATCAATTATCATTAATTAAGGTTTATTATTACAGTTCTTTTTATTATAACACAAAAAAATATGTAGCATAACTAATGTATTTAATAGTTATTACAAAAAAACATTAAGACAATTGTGCTTATAAACACAGTATAAAACAAAGTCGCTTTTTCTGTCTCTATATCCCCATGTATGCTTAAACGTTCCAAACTACGCAACGGAATTTGATGCTGTTTTTTTAATAGTGTAATTTAAGAAGAATTTATATTTATGAAATTGCATTCATTAAATAGAAGAGAAATACTGTTTGCGGCGGTACCGGCCGGCTGGAGCGGCGGGAGTGCGCCTATTATCAGTATTGGACCTGTGCGAAGCCGGGGCGGGTCGCTAGTGTGGCTGAAAGCCATCTGCGCTTGCCTCTTGCTTTGCCTAAATCTGCAGCCAAAAAAGAAATGTCCATCTGAGTATAAAGCTTAAAGTGGCAATAGTCTACAAACACACTTGTTGAACGTGTTTGATATAACAATACGATAATGTTGGATCCAATGAGAGAACCTGTTAACTGTTGTCTACTAATATTTTGTTACTAATCCGTCTCTTACAGCTGCCCGTAGAGAACGGGTGGTGATAATTGTGTTTTATAATATTAACCAAGAATTATTCTAATCAGCCATCTCACGGCTGTATGTACAAAGGATTCATAAAATATTTTTTTCATCATAAAAGTCTTTGTAAACAACAAAGATTATAACAAAAAAGCTACCCGATATGACTCCCACTGAAGTTTTTACTCATTGAGGTAATTAAAATAAAATGTTCAATTACATTTGTCTAGACTGGCAAAAAATAAAGGCAAAAACAACAGTAAGTACCCATAATACGTGCGTGCGGCACCACGCTTATTTTACCTCCGGTTTTGTACGTGAGTGGCGTTAGTTTGAAATGTATGAATAATGAAATAAAGTTGAGTTTCGTGAACAGGTGATAGAAATATGTAGGTCATAACTGGGTTCTAACATTTGACGTATGCGTGACACTTATCAAAGAAAACATTTGTTGCAGTCACTCAGTCAGTCAGAGTCAAAAAAAGAAATGCTTCATCATCATCATCAGCTCATTAAACGTCCCCACCGAGGGCACGAGCCTACCCGTATAGGGTGATTAGGCCGTAGTCATCCACGCGGGCCCAGTGCGTATTGGACGATTTCACACCACAACCGTCGAATCTCTTCGCAGGCGTACATGAAGGTTTCTCACGATGTTTCCTTCACCGTAAGAGCGTCGATAACGTACATATTTTCAAAAATACATTGGTACGTGTCGGGATTTGAAACCTCAGCCCTCCCGGTAGGAAGGCGAAGTCCACACCACTGAGCCACCGACGCTCAAATGCTTATAATTTGTCTATAAAAAGCTTAGATAAGCATAAACTAACTAGATACACAATCTCACTCAAAAAGCATCTAAGGCTAAATTATGTCCGTCCGTCAGTTGAGCAAAATTTTCATCATGATCATGTCGTTCGCTACATGTCATAGTACTAGTAGTGTGCCTGCTTTAAGTTTGTACCTTTTAATGACGCCTTAAGGCTAACATTTTAATTTTATGTCATATGTATATCTATGCAAAACATATAAGGTTTAAATCAATGAACTGTTCGATTCAAACGCAATAAAGAACTTAGAGTTCAAAATCTCAGTTACAACCTTACGACTAAGGCGCCTCCTCCCACGCACTTGGTTAATACAGGCCTAATATGACATTATTTATATTGGCGCAGTGTGCGGCGACCCTATCTGGGTTACGCTTTGTTGTCGCATATTAAATATCAAGTTGAATTAGTTAATACGAACATTTTAAGATGAATTGGCCAGTTTGTATGGGCAGTTATTTGGGTACATTGTTATGTTGGTGATGTAGGGCAACTGTTCTCTATGACTGTTAGCGTAATGTTTGGAGTATGTGTTACTTGTGGGCTATGATTGATAAGTTGGAGTATTATGTTTCTAATTGCTGTGATTTAATGACCCGTATGGTGCCCTACGAATAAGCTTTCGTTTTACTAGTGGTAAACTCGAATACTGATGCGTCTAAGTACCACTGCAGTGCAAGATATCGTCCCGTGAAACAGGATGTTATGCAATTTGTGTTGAGGGCACTGTAGCTAGTGAAATTACCGGGTATAGAGACCTAACATATGTTGTTTCGGTAACGGCGCAGTTGCGGCGTTGATGGATAATATAACTGTCTATAAGTTGTTGGTCTCTTTTGATGCCCTCTTCATGGTCAACGTATCACTTACCACCAGGTGAGCGACCAGGCCGTCTTGTGCACTTCGAACTAAAGATGTTTTTTTACAGTATTGACGACCCATTGTGTTGCGGTTGAGAGGTCGGCCGCAACACTAAGGGTTCCGGTTCGATCCCCGGGCAGTACAAACATTTTGTGCTTGTATGAACATGTCTGTTGTAATAGTCTGGGTGTTTCTATGTATATATGTATGTATTTACAAAAAAAAAAAAAAAATGTATACATGTGTTATCCGTTGTTTAGTACCCATAATACAGGCTTACGCTTAACTTGGCTAGATGCGCTGTGTGATGTCAGTAGATATTATTTTTATTATTATTTTTAGTATTGTAAGCCTGCAATGTTCTGACCAAACTGGTAACTGCTATGGTGCATTCTCCCGTGGGATTCAAACCCACGACCCCGGAACTCTGAACTCAACCCATACCGCTACACCACGGAGGCAAATACTTTACAATTTAGGCTCCAACTAATACAACATTTTTTCGCATAGTTCAAACAAACAACGCAACTAGCACGCGAATAAAACTGATTCATTGTGATATAAATAAGTAATTGGGTTGCAAAAGGAAACAAACGGAGACCAGGTCATGGAGGCGAGCTTTTGATTTATCACGAAAACTTGTAATTTAAAAGTTATATCTTTTGACGTCCCGCCCGCGCCTCCTACGCGTCATAATATCTCGACAATGTCGAAAATACCGGTTTTGGTAATACGAATTTGTGAATAATTTTTTTTGCAATTTATTGTTGTGTGAGGTAGGCCTTTGTTATTATCGTACTCCTAACCAGCGTCATTTGCAGGCGAATTTGAACATACATACCGTTAAAATAACAGTCATCATTGGTTAAACGCCGGCTATCTAATTAACTATTGCTGGCTGACATTAACCCTCGGTTTGCTTTGTGAAAACTTATATTATCATCGTCAGCTCATACGTCCCCACCGTGGGGCACGAGCCTACCCGTATAGGGTGTATAGGCCTTAGTCGTCCATGCGGGCCTAGTGCGGATTGGCGGACTTCACGCGCAACCTTTTAATTTCTTCGTTGGAGTCGGTGGCTCATTAGTATGGACTGTTGCTTTTCGATTTGGAGGGCGTAGGTTCAAATCCCGACACATACCAATGTCATTTCTAAATTATATGTACATTTATCCAACGCTCTTACGATGAAGGAAAACATCGTGAGGAAACTTGCGCACGCCTATGAGGAAAACTTATATTATAACAGATTATTTAAATAACAAATCACATTACAGCTTCTTTTATAATTTATATTATCATTGCATTACAACTAATTCATCTACAATGAATCAAATTGATGCTCTCAAAAAAGATATAAACATAGTGTTTCCTATCAAACAAACACGTCATACGATGCCCATATAGCGTGGTATTTCAGCCCGGTTCATCCACTTATCATACCCCCATATCATAGCCCCATGCATCATAAAAAACAAACACAAATTTACATACAAACACTATTAAATAATTCAATGGCGCTTCTAATAAGATATCTTTGCAATCTATCAAAACAAGGCTCGCGGGAGGCACGGTCGTAACTGCAAAATCGCGGCGATATTTAACGCTTCGCGATACATAATTATTATGACAGGACAATGCGCGCGCCGACGCGGCGACAGCTGTTTACATCTGTAACGAGTGCAGAGACAAAACTGACAGATAACATCGGGATGGGGCTAGCTTGTGGCGCCACAGTAAAGATTATACAGTATTCTATTTGGAAACAAACATGCGGTTGATAGTTGTATCTTTGTAGAAAAGAAGGCGTGCTTCGTTCTTTAAAAAATAATAAATATATAAGATTCTGTACAGTATTCGAACTTCCACAAGCACATTGCTAAAAAAAAGAAACAAGGCATTTTTTGGAATACACATCACAAAGCTTAAATTAGAAATATTTACAACTGTAAAAATATACAAAAACTAGCATAGACACAAAAAAGAAGTCTCCTCTCTTTTTAAGGTCTGTTACGAGAGTATAGCCTGAATTGAAAATATATACTATATCACACTACATATATCAAATGAAGATACAAAACTAACAGGTAACAGTGGAGTGTGTCGTTCTATGGTGTCATAATAAGAGACAGTATTTCTACAATCTATATAATTATCACACAAAAACAAGGATGTAGTATTTTATGTCAATGCTGCCCGTCAAAATTAAAATCAGTCAAATTGCCACCCTTAGATGTTTCCTGTGAAGTTACAATAACCTTTACTGTGGTAGCGCTTTCGTCCCATTTGCCGTGGTTTGTTATATTGTGTTTAGTGCGTGTGGCAGTTGCGTTCTTATTAAGCGGAACCGACTTTGAATTTGCACGACAAGGTAATTTTAAATTTTGACTGTATTTTTAGGCCACACTTCGTCATTTAAAAGAGAGTTGTTGGAAGTAATTAATTGATAGAATATCATAAATGTTTACCCGGGGCCCCTATATGTCTTTCCTCTTTTAAAGGATAGCAACGTACTCTTTGTGCCTTTGAAATTACAAGTGTTCATGGATGGTGATATGAATACGTATATGCTACGCTACGTATCAGTAAGCCTACCTTTGAAATAAGAAAGTATACTACGTTGTCTCCATTCAAAAGAATAAAAGCAAAAAATAATCGTGTTTGAATCACTAAAACACAGTACATTTGTAACGAATATTTCTTTGTATTTTTAGCAAATTCTTAGCACGACATTGCCGTGTGGATGCTTCGAAACAATGACTAACGAAGGAAACGGGGAATTGTCCGCGGATGTCAAATATTTACTAGAGATGTGAACATAAGCTGTATGTGTACATATCGTTCAAGGTGTTCCGATTTGAGACTTAGGTATATTGATATTACAGCCAAATTGACTAATTTTGACTAAGAAGATTGATTAAAAAAGGTTGAAGAAAAAAAACGATATCATATTAAGTTGTCAATTGTGCACTTCTGTTTTAGGAAGAGAGCATTATAGTTAGTGAAATTATTGGGTATAAGCTGAGATTTCTTGCACACACTGCACTGCATCTGCCGTACTGAAAGTAATTGTTTTCATACAAGATTGTATTTAATGAAACACTTAGTATTTTTCGTTGACAAAGGCAATATTAAATTGTGGTTTATGATTCACGTGCGTACCGCACCTCTCATTGACAATTTAAAGTATGAAACAACGAAAATCTTTTATTTCAAATATTTTAATAGTGTTTTAATATAATTGACTTAATTTTGAAACAAAAAAACATGAAAGTGACAAATAATTGAATTTAAATGAAGATCGTTTTTTCGGTGTTATTTTAAATATCCTAAACTTATGGAATTGTAATGGTATACATATATTAAATAATAATAGTTAATTATATATGTTTGCGTACACTTTCCCAAGAAAGCTCACACAGGTTATTCTGTCTGAGCGATTCACAGCACCAATAGAGGCACCCGGGCACGATGATCGTTTATCGTCGAGTCGCGATGGCGCGATTGTCGCAAAGGCGCCGACGTGTTTGCTCGCACCGCGCTAACTATTGCCTTGGAAATATATTAGCTAACCTAGCTAATTTCGTACCTTTCTTAATTATTTATGATGGGCTGGCTCTTGAGCACAGATTATCCAAGTGGAAGAGACGTGCTCCAAGATGGGGCGAGCTTGCCCAGAAAAAGCCAATTCACTCGTTTATTGAATACCACAGACGCAGGCAGCTCATTTCATTCATTTGCAGTACGCGTAATAAAAGTAGACGCGAAACGCTTAGTTCGAATACGGGGAACGTAGACTACAAACGGATGAAATTTCGCAGTGCGCTTTGATGACCTATGGTAAAAGGAAGACGATGGGATCAGTGCATGGAGCTCGGAAGAACACTCACCAAAGTCGAGCTTGTAAAAAACCGACAGATATGTTACTTTACGGCGGTGGGATAAGCTTTGCAGTTAAGAATTTACCAGTGCCTTATCGCCGATGAGTTTTCTGGCTCTGCGATTGATTGAGTCCAATGTAGCAAGATTAAATTTTGCTGAACCACCCCAAAGATGACTGCAGTACTCTATGCTAGGTCGGACTTGAAATTTGTATAAAGTAAGTAGCTGACCAGGTCTGAAGACTTCGTTATTTTACCGATATTTAGCCGCATCCTTTGTGCAATGTCTTATTAAATATCCACAGTGCGATCTAGCTCCACTGCACACTACACTACTCTGTAGGGCACAGATCTTCCCGCGTAGTTTAGCTATGGGGAGATTGGGCCGTAACCCACCACTGGGGTCCAATGCGTTTGGTGTTAACGGCTCCTTAGATGATTGCCAGGACTGATGACTTAGCGTGCTCTCCGAAGTCGGAATCATCTTTCACTTCTGACTAACAGGTGATTCAGCCTGTGATGAGCGAACCAGTCTGAAAAAAATACACAAAGCGACGTTCACTATTCGGTCTACCCGTGGGATTCGAATTCACTACCCCTGAACTACTGTTTGATTCACTATAGAAAAAATACATTAGCATCAGTGCGCGTTACAAAAGCGACTGATAATGTCATTTATTAAAGAAGATAGCTTCTTAACTAGTTTAGTTTTATTTTATAGTATAGGGGGCAAACGAGCAGACGGATCAATCATTTAGTTACAAAGTCGTCAAAGTGTGTATCTCAGGAATTCAGGGGTAAAATAATCTTGTAACAGTTTCATAATGATCGGCTATGTACCTACTAGTGAAAGCGTCACAAATAAACTTAATTCATTTTTATAAAATCAAGTAGGTTTTCCTATTGGCCAGTCGTGATTTTAGCATGATTCCTACTACCAGTTTTTTCGCTATAATTGAATATAATATCGAACAGAACCTATCATTACCGGCCATTGATAACTTTGCTTACTTTATGTCCATAGAGTGGGCTCAGCCTGCACATGGGCACAGACCATTCGCCACCCAGGGCCGCTACCGCGTGGACGATTTATAAAATCTGACCGCAATCCGCCCACCCATTCAGGGGGATAGGGCTGGGCGTTGGTACCGTTTGGTACCGAATCTTGGTATTTTTTATTTAATAAACAGTAAAATTGTAAATGGTAATTGATAGTAAGCAATACCGCTACCTATGGGCATTTGCAACACTGAAGGAGCAACGTCTACGTTGCCAACCTTTGAAAAGGTAGCGACAAAAAATTAAATTTTTATTCCTGTGGCAGAATACAAGAATATTCTTAAACACAAAAGGCACTAGACTTCTCGTATAGGGTGTATATACCTTAGTCAGTCAGACTGAGACCTTAACGCAGATTGGCACAACCTTTGAATCGATAATACATGTTAAATGATACGTGGTGGGATTTGAACCTGCACCCTCCAGATTGGAAGGCAACAGTCCACACTATTGAGCCACAGACGCTGTACATTTTATGGTTACTGTTATCTAAAACCCAACTCTGAAGCGTGAAGATTATACCAAAAGACTTTAATACTTACAGTGGATGGTAAAGAGATGTTAGTCATACGTAGTTAATATTATAAGTATATGAGTGTAATAAAAATTACGCTGTACGATTGTCGTAATTGATGAATGTACTTTTACTGCGCAGTTTTGAGTTTATGGTGGTAAGTGTAAATTAATTGATCTTAAATAAGTACCTGACTTTTAACTGGGATTTAATGTGTTATTAAAATGTATGTGCTGGCTTAAAACTGACATGAAATAATGACAATGTTTCTTACATAAAATGTTAATTCTTTTTTCAGGTAATTACGTATGACATCAATGAAAAGTTTGGGTAAGAACTAATACAGGATAACTATTAATTATCAAACTATTAAATTAAACTAATTCGCTACTATTTCTATTTTAGGGGAGCTGTATCAATAGCAAAACTATAACAGTCAAAAATGCTTAATTTTCAGATTTAATGTAGATTTTACTAGACAGATACCAATTTTTGGTACCAAAAATTCGGTATCAAACAGAAGAACTGCGCGATCGAACTGGCGACTGCAATTAAAGGACGCCTCAGGACCTCTCGGTCATCGGATACTATCTCGTGACCCGGCGCCGCTCGCGATCGCTGTATCTATAATACAATAAGCAGCGTTATTAAGCAAATTACCACTTTATTATTATTCGCCTTTAGTTGCATTTTTACTTGGCATTTACGACATTCGTATGTGCAAACTATTTTAGCTCTACTGACTGTGGGTTAAGGTTTTTTTTTTAGTTCTTTGTTGTTATAGTGAAGTTGTTTGTTTTTGTACTAACTGTATCACGAAGTACCCGCCGATGACCCGTGCTGGTCATAGTTAAGGGCATAACTAAAATATGGTCCGGAAGAGCTGATTTAAACTGAGAGCAATTATTGATATTCCATTCATTATTGGAGTGGAGACCGCGTCTTGGTAAGCGTAGCGTAGGACGCCTTCCGGCCCGATGGAACAACGTTGTCGACTGACGTAGTCAGGGCTAGTGGCGTGCCCTCCATATATGCATATAAGCAGTGGACACCTAGTGCGTTGTCTGGCAACCTGGAAAGTGTGAACATATTAAATTATTGCCACTTGTGCGCCCATTTTCCTCTACAAATCTGAAACTATAGCCGATCTGTTGTAATCAACAGCACTATTTTTTTTTTAAAAGTGCATTATTTATTGTTTTTGCGATACTTCTACCATTACGGTATACGCGGCATAGCTCTATCATTAATAGAGTCGTATCTTAGCAACCGAAAACAACAAACTGCGATTAGAAGCCTATCCAGAGAAAATCTCTTTGAAGAAAACTTTCTTTCCAAATGTAGAGATGTAGAGTATGGAATTCCTCAAGGAACAATACTAGGACCTCTCTTATATATAGTATATATTAATGACTTGCCTACTTCTATTGACTATCCAATGACTTTATTCGCTGATGATAGCTCAATTATAATTAAATGTAATAATAACTTGACATATGAAAATGAAATTCAACTGACATTACATAAAATAATCGAATGGTTAGATAAAAATAATTTAAATATAAATATTGAAAAAACAAAAATAATTCATTTCCGACAGTATACAAAAGAACCAAATTTGTCAATACAATATAAAAATGAGACTGTTGAATCAGTTAGCTCTACAAAATTTTTAGGAATTAACATAGATTATCAAACAAATTGGACAGTCCATACGCAAACTCTATGTTCACGTATAAATAGCTTTGTTTTTGCTTTGAAAGCTTTAGCAAAAGTAGCAAATATTGAAACCGTGTTGACCGCTTATAATGGTTATGTCGCATCCATATTACGATATGGCATAATATTTTGGGGAAACTGTATTGACAAATTAGACATTTTTAGAGCCCAAAAAAAGTGTGTAAGGGCCATTTGTTTTTAAAGAAAACAGACAGTTGCCGACCTCACTTCATCAAGCTTAAGATACTCACCGTGCAATCTCTATACATTTACGAAACTGCAATGTTTGTTAGGAGAAATCAGCATCCTTTATTATCCGATGGTCAGCTAAAGAAAAGCCGGCGTCATGGAAGCAAGTAATAGCACGATTGCAAAAGACTTCCTTAAAAGTAATAGTATTTTCTGCATGGCCCCAATTTTTTAACAAATTACCTATAGATTTAAAAAATAAGAATGGCAATTTATTTCGAAAGGAATTACTATTACTTTCAACAAAAAAAGCATATTATACGCTGACGGAGTTTTTAACAGACCAACTTTGAATATGGTTTGTGTTAAATGTAATAATTATTTAATGTTATAATTTTTAATGAAATAATTATTTAATGTTATAATTTATTCAGTGTATGATATATTTAATGTTATGATAAAAAAGGTATATTTCGACATTTCTTAATTAGTTTGACATTTCTTATTGTAATTTTTTTTTGACATTTTGTATAAGTTTGACATTCTAGTAATTGTTTGACATATAAATTCAGTAGTGGTATATACCTGTAATACAATAAATCCCAACACAATTAAATTTTATTTGTATTAAAAATTGAAACTAAATATTTTTTTAAACATTTGTACGCCTGTTATGCAAGACATGGTGTTACATTCTCATAACTGTAAAACATTTTTACTTACCTGTGTCTTACAAATAAACGCATTATTATATTTATTATTATTTTAGTGTCACTCATATACCCTACTCATAAATTCTTTGCACGCCACTGGTCAGGGCCAGAATAAGAAACTTCTTATTTTACAATCAGGTGATTTAGTCAGCAACGTTCTAAACAAACTCCAGTTTGCTATTTACTACCCATGTGGTGTAATGATCGAGACGTTGGCTAGTAGTAGCTTCCAAGGGTTCCGTGTTCGATCCCCGGGAAGTACAAACAATCACGTCTGTTTATATTGCTCTGGGTGTTTTCTATGTATAATATGTATTTACATAAACAATTTATATAAGTTGTTTATAAGTTTTTTTGTATCCATATAACAGGCTAATGCTTAGTTTTGGGCCTAGGTGGCGCTGTGTGAATGTCAGTAGATATTTATTTATTTTCCATAATATCGCCTAATATTATGTGACTTTCATTTTGCGGTCTACTCGTAGGATTCAAACCCACGACCCAACGATAACGACAAAGTAAGTTTTGTTGATTGTATAAATAAACAATACCCAATTAAACACGTTAATAAAGAATACAGCGGACACACGAATCGGCCAATAAAAAGCGCAGTTGCAACATCGGCATAAATCAGGTGTGCACGCGCATCTCTTATAATTATATCGCTAGCGGTATCTCTTGGATTTGCTTGGGTTATAATTGTAAATTTGGGTTGTAGAGATAAATAAGAGTTCAATGGTTGATTGTTTCAGTAAATAAAAAATAGTAAATATCCACTGATAAATAAATATCCATTGACATTCACACAGCGCCATCTAGCCCCAAGTTAAGCGTGAAGCCTGTAGTATGGGTACTAAACAACGGATAAACATACTTACATACTTTTTTTTTGTAAACACATACATATTATACAAAGAAAATACCCAGACTAATACAAAAAGGGCTTGTTTATTTTCAAGTTTTGGTGGTTTTGGCTGGTCGATACTAAGTATATAGTTTCTTTTTTTGTGACAATAACGTAAGGTTAACTCTGAAGTATAGTCTATGGACTGAATTTTTTTTTAACACAAACATTTTAACAACAAATAAACTTGCCATCGGCCATTATGAACGGACAGACAAACGGTCAGTGTGATGTAAGATCATGCCGGTGGGCACTAAGCCCGTATAAATCGGCCAGTTAATAGTGTGGACATGGCGTACAATAGCGCTGCGTATGCGCATACCGCTGGGCGCCGATACTGCGCGGCACGCGAATTGTAGAATTCGTTCGGTGACACTGAACAGTTTAAGTATCAATAATATGTATTTTGGCACTCCTTAAACTTACAGTATTAGGCCTGTATTCTAGAACGAGACTCAAGCATTGAGCTTTACTTAAAAACAGTTAATAAGGGATGCCGCTATTTATCGTATAAAGCGCTATCCTTTTCTAACTCAATTTGAGTAAAGATCATTGTTGAGTCTCGTTCTAGAATACAGGCCTAAGCTGTTTTACTCCCTCACAAAATGCCTATTGGGAGCTTGGGTACTAGTGTTGCCTGGTGTCTCGATTTGCGCGGGGCGTCCCGATTTTCAGGGGTCTGAGGATGCGTCCCGATCGGGACGCTAAATGTCCCGATTAATTAATGAAGAAAACTAGATGTTTCATTAAAAATATATATATTTACGCTACATAACTTCTACTAATTATATCACTGTCAAATTTAAAATTGCATGTCATCAGCGTCACATCAAATTTTTTACTCAAATCCCGATTTTATTAGCCTCGTGTCCCGATTTAATACAAATCGAACCTGGCAACACTAGTTGTAACCCACATTTGCGCATTGTTATTTCCTACATCCTAAGGTAAGAGCGTCGGTGGCTCAATGGTGTGGACTGTCGCCCTCCTACCGGGAGGGCTGAGGTTCAAATCCCGCCACGTACCAATGTATTTTCGAATTTTCGAAAAATATATGTACGTCATCCGACGCTCTTACGGTGAAGGAAAACATCGTGAGGAAACCTTCATGCACGCCTGCGAAGAGATTCAAAGGTTGTGCGTCGAGTCGTCCAACCCGCACTGGGCCCGCGTGGACGACTAAGGCCATTAGGCCTTAGTCGGGTAGGCTCGTGCCCCTGGGGACGTTTAATGAGCTGATGACGATGAAGGTAAAAGTGCCCCGAAGCACAGAGACTTGAGGTAATTATTTGTTGGTCACCTATCCGGTTCCTGGTGTATCCTGCCGAAAAGGGAACTGGGCTTTGGAGACCCGTTTATGCGTATTGGGCCAGTTAGTTCCTTTATCAACGCGGTTTAGGTCTAAAAGTTAAGTTTTAGCTCATTAGACTATTTAAGAAATCTCCAAAAATGCCATCGAAGTCAACTAGGACCAACATTATAATGAAAGCTTCGCAATTTCTCTTATTTCAGCACTGACTTATGATTGATTCGAGCGTCGGTGGCTCAACGGTGTGTTGCCTTCCGACCGGTAGGCGTAGGTTCAAATCCTGCCACGTACCAATGTGTTATCGAATTTTAGAAAATATATGTACGTTATCCGACGCTCTTACGGTGAAGGAAAACACCGTGAGAAAACCTGCGCACGCTTGCGAATAGATTCAAAGTTGTGAGTGAAGTCGGCCAATCAGCAGTGCGCCCGCGTGGACGACTAAGGCCAAATCACCCTTTAATTGTAGGCTCGTGTTGCTCGCAGGGGACGTTTAATGAGCTGATGAAAATTGATTTTTGCCTGATTTGAGTAAATTATCGTTTTATTGCAGACAAGGAATTAGTCCCATTTATGTTTGCGCTTTAAATGGTTATCTATACTTATATTTTAATCTCAAGAGTTTATTTGATGAAATATATAATTTTACTGGACATTGTCGTTGCTTTATTACAATATATCTACATATAATTGTATTTCAGTAGCAAACGAACAATAAAGCCACATTTCATGCAGCCCAGTATACTTGCATCGGTACAGACTCGGCCGTCGTAAATAGAGCAGTGTCACGCTCGCGTACATTGTACAAGCCACCCCGGGAGTCAAAACTAGCTGTCTGAATCGGTAAACCTCTAAGTTTGCTATTAAAATCAACCTTAACCGCGAAATATTAAAGCCTACTGAGACATTGTAAGGGGTACTTAGTACTTTATTCTCGGGCTTTGTTCCTACCAAATAAGGTTGTATGTAACAGTTAAGTGTAGACCATTTTGACTTTCAAAGTCTTGGTTTTACGGTCGATTATCGTATGAAACGCTGCATAATGATGCACCGTACAATTAAGATCTGTTCATGTTTATGCAAACCCAGTAGAGATGAGTCATTTCGTGTAAGAAATGGGATGCTTATGAAAACCTGTCTATTGTTTAAATATTAATGAGATTAGCTTCGATGTGGGTAATGTGAGGTTTGTTTCTTTGTAAATTAATATAGCACGATTTGCATGCTTGGCCTTAGGCTATTTGGTGTATGATAATTGTAACTTGAGCTAAAGAATTACAACGCATTGATACAGCTAAGATAAATATTTGAGGTTTTCATTTTTTACCTAAAATACTTCATTCATTGAAGTATTCTGGGTAATTGAAAGGGAAATTATCTATTTGATTACATTATATACCTTTATAACGTCCGTCGTCCGTCGTCACCGAGAGCGTCGGTGGCTCAGTGGTGTGGACTGTCGCCTTCCTACCGGGAGGGCTGAGGTTCAAATCCCGACACGTACCAATGTATTTTCGAATTTTCGAAAATATATGTACGTTATTCGACGCTCTTACGGTGAAGGAAACATCGTGAGGAACCTTCATGCACGCCTGCGAAGAGATTCGAAGGTTGTGTGTGAAGTCGTCCAATCCGCACTGGGCCCGCGTGGACGACTAAGGCCTAACCCCTATACGGGTAGGCTCGTGCCCCTCGGTGGGACGTTTAATGAGCTGATGATGATGATGATGATCTTTATAACTGAGAACCATTAACTACCTCCGTGGTTTAAATTACATCAAATATTTTTATTCAGTTCTGAAAACAGAAAGTATTTTAACTTGAACAATGTCAGGCTATAATACATAATTCTATAAATGAGTGAATTTTAGTGAAATTACCGGGTATAAGAGACCTAACATCTGTTGTCTCGGGTGACGGACGCCGTGCGGCATTGATAGAGGGTTACAACTGTTTATCAGTTTTTGGTCTTCTTCAATGCCGCTCTGTTATGATCAGGCGTATCACTGACTATCAGGTTAGCGTCCTGACCGTCCTGTTAAATTTGTAACATAAAATAAATGAAATAAATTACTTGACACTGAATAGGAGCCCACTGGGCAATGTTAAATTACATAATTCATTATAACGCTGATCTTCCGTGGACACCAAAGTAAATGGAAAAGGCTGCTATAACACAATATTCATAATGTTAAAAAACTGCTATTACATACGTATGTTGAGCATTAAATTGATTTTTGTTTCAACAAACTGCCAAAATTGAATTGAACCTACAGGTCACCAAATCAGTGTTTAATTTTCAATAGGGATATTTTTTGTGCATAAAAGATCAATAAAAGAATCAATCTAAGAAAAATACAAACATAATGTCCACTGCTGGACTAGGCTCCCCCATCTTCCATCGAAAAGTCTCGGACTATAGCCTGTTGAATTGTCAAAAAAACAAAATGACACAGACATTGTTTGTAATCGCAGAGTTAACTTAATATTAAATAATGAAAATGCGTTCTTGACATTTTTCTCGAGTCGTGAAGAGAAAAAAACATTAATTCGATTTTAATTTCGCCTAAAATACGGGGCGAAATTAGCGAATTAAATGCGCATCAATTTTAACGTTCTCGTATTAAAAAAGCTTACGATGCACTGTTGTTTTTGTGATATCATTTTGAACTTTAAACTGGATTATTTTAAGGTTTGATTTTAATAGCAACACCTACATGTTTGGGTGAAATAACTCCGGTGGTCCGAGTGGGCATATGACGTAATGTATGAAAGTTTTAAACACACAGTATTTAAGGATTTACTGATTGTGCGTTTTTAACATCTGTCAAGGATAGTATAGTGCGTAATCTTCGAAGGAACGATTTGCAGTGAGGTGTAGATCTGTATTTATCTTGTCTACTACAGATAATAATAAAAAATATCGCGTCTAGTCGTCCTGCAGGTGCCGTGAGTGGTGATTTAAGGCTTCAATTCGGATTACTGGCACGTAGTGGGTCGCTTTTTGTCCGCTTAGGAAGTTTATACGTTACACTTTTTAGGCTGAAAGGTAACTGCGCTCGACACTTGCCCGTGGCCAACTTAGATAAACAATATTTATTTAACAAACTAACTAAAATGTTTAATGAGTGCGTCTTACCAGTTATGACGTATGGTGCAGAAACGTGGACACTGACAGTGCGGCTGGTCCATCAATTTAAAGTCGCTCAGTGGGCTATGGAACGGGCTTTGCTCGGAGTTTCTTTGTTGGATCGAATCAGAAATGGGGTGATCCGACAAAGAACCAAAGTTGTCGACATAGCCCAAAGAATAAGCAAGCTGAAGTGGCAATGGGCTGGACATATCTGTCGCAGAACCGATAACCGTTGGAGCAAGCGTGTTCTGGAGTGGAGACCACGTCTTGGAAAGCGTAGCGTGGGACGACCTCCAACAGGTGGAGTGATGATATCCGTAAAAGGGCCGGTAACTGTTGGCATCGGAAAACGGTAGACAGATATATGTGGCGTGCTGTTGGCGAGGCCTATGTTCAGCAGTGGACAGGAGTAGGCTGATGATGAAACTTACTAAAGCCACAATCATGAAGAAACGTCAACCAAATAATGTCCGAGCAGCACGACGCATACGTTTAGTTATTGTTATATGTATAACATACAATTTTGACTTTAATGCGTCATTGAAAGGGTACAAAATCAAAAGCACTAGCTTACTATTATGTCATTATGACATCTAGCGAGCGACGTGATTATGAATGAAAAAAATATACAACGCCTAAGGGCGTACCCACAGACATCAGAATATACATTAGACTGGACAAGCCGCCAAGTTTATAGGCAGTCCCAGTGTCGCAATTTCTTTTCGGTTCTTACCTGTGAAAAGTTATTATATTTCTTAGTAAATTTACTGATTCATTGCGATGATGGCATGTTACAATTGCACAGGATGGCATTTTGGAAAAAAACGGTAATTTCTTCTAATATTCGTGCGTCTTGACTCGTCTCACAGAGCGTAAACTGGTAGCCAGTGTATGCTCGTTGAGCTTACAGTTGTCGCACTTTAAACGCGGCTTGCCCATTCCTGTATTGGAAATCTGTGGGCGTACCATAGGGACTCGAACTTCGGCTTAGGGCGTTGCGGGGAACCTAGTATATGTTTGGGGATATGAGTGGGTGTATCATTTCATCATCAGGTGAACCAACTCGTTTGATTATCTTTATTGTATAAAAAAAATGTCTTGAGACTGAAACCATTTGGCTACATCTATAAAATTAATTACCTTTTTGTTTTCCCGTGTTCTTTCACTAATTGGTTATTATTTTTTATATTCCGTGTTCCATTTTCTTCCTGTTTTTTATGTAATTACCTATATAAACTTATAATCTATGTGTGTGGTCAATAAATGTCTTTATTTCTAACTTTTTTGAAGGTGTGAAAATGCACACGAAAGCATCACATGCAATTCAACACAACCGTCGGTCAAATTCCAAACTACATCCATTCCGATGACCCTTCCATTTGACGCGTCGTAAACGAAATGGCGGAAGCTGTCAAGTTAACAAAATGGCCGATTGACATCGCGTAAAACCGGAATTAGTTTACTTTGTCGGTAGGTGAGGGTTTGCTATAAAACGCTGTAATCGCCTGCAGTGCTGATTTGAATGTGCAAAGTGAACCCTGGCCACGCGTTAACAAATGCACTTGACCGAATCGTAAATAATTGATGCGTTCTAGAGTAACTGTCATAGTTGCTGTGTTTTCTTTTTCATTTATTAATTTCATGGATAGGCAATCGAGTAGGTGATTCACCTGATGGTAAGTGATTATAATTTGAGTTTTTTGGTGGCTATTCAGGCAAGAACAGGCCTGGCGAGTTACTACCATTGCCTTAAACAGTATCATGTCCGCTTTTTTTGACAAAAAAAGGCGAAGTAATATTATTGTAATACTGTTTGAAGTGGTGTAGGTAAGCCCAATTAAGTCATCTCGAGCTATAAGAAGTTTTGTTTCTCGCTCCCATTTTAGAGTTTGTCTTAAAGTTGGTCACTTTTCAGGAAATTGAGGATTTGATTATATAGGTTTAATATCATTTGGGCGCAAGGGGTAGTTGCCTAAGTGGATACTTCACTTCCGTTGTAGAGGACCACAGTTGCGTAAATATTCGTTATTTGGCCTTCTTTAAAAAAATGGAAAGGAATAAGGGGATATTGATTGGGGAAATTTTGGGATGTGAGTTTATCGGAAGCTCAAAACCCATTCTCTCTTTACCTATTGTTTCTGCTCCTTTTGAAGGTTGGTATTCCACTCGTTCCTTCTTTAGAATACCGAATTTCCATGTGTGGTACCGGTACCGGTATTAATTAACATTAACGTAACTGTCTTCTGGTTTGTTACCTATGAAAAAAACTTAAAGAATGACCGTTGCTGTTTGAATTTCTAAATTCCTCGAACATCGCAATGTGTTTTTGGTGCGACGTGCGGCGTGAGTTGACGCGTTCGGGGCGGTTTTTGCGGCGCGTGCGCCCGTTGCCCGTTTTTCGGAGAGCTAATCAATTTTAAGTGCGTAAGTATTGAGTGCGTTACACACTGAGGGTATAAAAAGGTATTTTCAGTAATCTCTGCAATAGATAAAGTGATGCATGAAGTATTGGAGAATAATTGACTCTTAAAATAACTGCTGTGTCAAAGCTTTTAATTTTAAATCCGATTAAGAACGTGACTTACGTAGTCGTGAAGTGTAATAGATCTCTCATTATGCTGCTATTCTTTGCTGAATGATTTTTCCCTAAGCTGCCTTTTACTTCGCCTTCTAGTAGAGTTAGGATAATGGTAGTTGCATTCTAATGTGTAAATCTATGGCCTGTTTGGTTGTGCAATGGAGGACTAAATCGAACACGTATTGAGTGCATTCTGATGTATAATTAATGTCTTATCAAATAACTTACAGCTACTTAAATACTAACTTCATACGTATACACTACAGATGATTTAATACTATTCGCCATCATTAAGTTCTTAAAATCACAAGGCTTCATCCCGTAGTCTACACCAGCCTTTCCTCAACAACCCATTGTGCGCCGGCGCAACCATTGCGTTTAGTTTTTCGAAGACATCTTTATCTGAATCAATGGCCCATTTCATGGGTAAATGGCGAGGTGTGAATTTAATGTGAAGCCTTTTTGCAAATAAAACTCTATGGGCAATGATTCGGAACGGCCTCATTTAAAATTTAAGCCGTTATTTGATTGAAACCGCCTTTAGTAGGAAGAAAAGTATTTTGGTCGGTTTTAAGACATTTCTTTATTATTGCGGTAAATTACTTTAAAAGAGTACCAAACTTAAAAGGATTTTAATTGAAGTAACTTATACATTTTTTATTTTATTTTATTTTATCTTATAAATTCATTTTTAAATAGCCACTAATGGGCTCTTTTTAATGTAATTGGAAGTAAATTTTTATTCATAAATATATTACTTTAAGATAGCAAATCATTTATTAAAGGGTTTTATAAATATTTCGTAGGTTTGAATTGATGCTCGTTATGCTTTATATAATTTCGTTATATAGCCATAGAAAGACCATAAATGGACCATTTTTATAGGACAATTAGTCTTATGAATATGGAATATGGTCTTCCTTAAAATAATGTATTATAGAATTTTAATACGACTATTCCCTTTTCCAGCACCGTTACGCACATTAACATTTTTTTATGCTATAGCAGGCAAACGAGCAAACGGCTCATCTGATGGTAAATGTCACCGCCGCCCATGTACATTTGCAATACCAGAGGGCACTGAAATGCGTTGCCGGCCTTTCAACAGGGAACACGCTCTTATTTTGAAGGTTGCCAGGTCGTATCGCTCAGGAAATATCTCCGGCAGCAATTGATTCCACATGTTTTAATACCCTCATTAAGGAAAGTCAAAAGATGTTAATTTAGTAAATATATAATATACATGAATTGTAAACATTGGTGCTCCTTTTTATAATTTTACGCATTTATTTGACTTTACAGAAATTGAGAATTCAAACGTGCTAGCCGCTTAGCTAATCGATAACTCATGTTTATATTGTGTGCGTCGGTGGCTCAATGGTTGGCTTCCGATCGGGCGGGTGCAGGTTCAAATCCTGCCATGTACCAATGTGGTTTTGATTTTCGAAATTATATGTACGTTATATTCACTCTATCGGTAAATGAAAACATCGTGAGAAAATCTGTTAAGAGATTCAAAAGTTGGGCGTGAAATCGGCGTGGACGACTAAGGCCTATACACCCTATACTGGTAGGTCCGTGCCTCGGATGGGGACGTTTAATTAGCTGATGATAATGATATTGTGTGCCTTATTTATACAAAATTACATTACACATTGGAAATTTGAGTTTTTAATGCTGCAACTAGTTAGTTCAAACCTACTAACATTTAAAATCAGGTACTAAGTTTAGTACAACAAAAACTGACGTTAAGACACGTCCACCATTTTGAATCCCACATTCCCAATCGGCGGATCATAAATAAGTAATTATTTCCACTGCCTATTGTCGCTGAAAAATTAAAGGGCGACGAAAAAGTGACAATTGCGCCGCGACAGTCGCGTGTCGCGCGCCGCATCGCAATGAGCGGGCGTTTTTGTCGCGCGACCGCTATGGGAGCGCCCGCGGTGTATAGCCGATGAGTTGCTATGGTAATTGGAGAGTCCATACTAATATTATGTGTCTGTGTCTATTTGTTTGTCCGTTTTTCACAAAAAATTGACGTGATTTATGAAATGGAGATTGTTGAAGGAAGTACTCATAGATATCAGGGATAAGGCTACTCGCCATTTGGTAAACTTCCCATTTCGTAAACCTCAAATTATCCCTATCAAAAAGTTGCGTTTCGTAAACATTTCATTTCTTCATAAATTTAATCCCATTTGGTAAACTTTGTTACTATTGTTATTTTTGTACGGTACAGTATCAAATTAAATTGAAAGTAAGTTTTTAAAAGCTTCACAGTATTGAGATAGATTCTCGATCAGAAAAATCGGTTAATGTGTGTCAAAATACCATATTTCAAATGTATGGGAATACTCGTAATTGGCTTTTTTACTCTTTCTTAACCCCCACGAATTAAGTAATGATTGAGGTAGAAAGCTAATTGATTGAGATATGAACTATTTGTCGTTATCAAAAATATAATTTCTTGGAAAAGAACTTTATAAGCGATGGAGAAATTTACTTATTATTTGTACACATACTCTTTGTTACCAAAAACTAATACGTGCCTTATTTTTTTACATATTTGTCATGCCCTAAATAGGGGATGTAAATAAGTGGAAATCAGCAAAAATAATACTGTTTCTATGATACAAACGAATAATTAACCAAGAAAAGGGAACCGTGCTACTCAGAATTTAAGGTGAGCGACGCCGCGGGCAAAAGCTGGTATGTAATAAGCATTTGTTCAAAGCAATTGTATAATATAACACTAATTTAAAAAACAAACACAGTTTCATATACGATCATCATTCGTCATCAGCTCATGTTCCCACCGAGGGGTACAAGCCTACCCGTACAGGGTGTATCCCACTAAAATCATTTCACGTAAAATGTTGCCTCGACGACCTTAAGGTTTGCGCTGTGAAAAAGATATCAGATCTAATGTTGAGCCAAGCTTATGAATTACACGACCTAATCCTACCTACCCTTACTTCAACAAATTTTGCATATCGGCAACAAGGCCTGTCTCCTGTATTGGGACGTTTTAGGCCGATCATGAACACACTAGTTTACTAGAGGTATGTCAGTAGCGCACGTCCGCAGCGTAATGGACTCAGACCGGGGGGCGCCGTTCTTCCTAGAAACCTACGGACAGACATCCTATTAGAAATTATTATTAGTGCGACATACGGGAGCGGTAGGGTTGTGGCTTCATGGACTTTTCCGTTTTATTTATGCTATACCAGGCAAACGAGCAAACGGCTCATCTGATAATAAATGTCACCGCCGCCCATGTACATTTGCAATACCAGAGGGCACTGAAATGCGCTGCCTGCCTTTAAAAAGGGAATACGCTCTTATTTTTAAGGTCGTATCACTCAGGAAATATATCCGGCAATTTTGAGTTTTGCCTCGAAGCTCGGTGGTGTGATGAGGCAGTTGGAACGAGTCCGTTGCGTAGAAAATTAGTTCAGTGGTTTGAAAGGCCGAAAAGATGAGAGCTCAGTACTTCACGTTCAGCTGTTGGTCCGGGCGGGATTTTTTAATGTCACTGTAGGGTTTACGTTCGTGATTAACATTGAGAAACCGCGATTACGTTAAACATTTTATGTAAAATGTGTGTACATTACGAAATAACAATACATGTAATTTAAAAATTCGAAAAGACATTGTTACGTGGCGGGATTTGAACCTGCACCCTCGAGATCGGAAGGCAACAGTCCACACAAATGAACCACAGATGCTCTTATATTTTTTTAATATTAATATTTTCATTTATTTATATGGAATTATCGTCATATTATCATAACATCCTAAAAGTCCACAAGCGGACAAACAGACACATACTTTCACATTTAAATAATGTTTATATTTAAGTACAGACAGACAACCCTATACTAGTGTGGCTATGAGCAGAGAAAAATGCCGATAAACGTCCTCCATGATAGCAACGCGTCTGTAGTACTTGCGCTGTAGACACAAAAACATTGACAGATGATTCACACGCCTTCTTAATCTAGGTTGTGGTTAGTTGAAAATCGCCATTTTCTTTTACTTTCTGGTTTTTGGGGGCTATTAAGGTTTTCCAAATATATTATTTATGTATTTAAAAAAAATTGATAAGTATGTTTATCCGTTGTTTAGTATCTAAAGCTTAGTTTGGGGCTAGATGGCGCTGTGTGAATGTTAGTGGATATTTATTTATAGTAGACGTGTTCTGACGCAGATTAGAGTATAACTGTGACGACCCATATACGTCCCGCGGGTAAAATAATGTAGAATACAACTCTTATTGCGTTTTCGCTAGTTCTTCTGAATTTAAAGATTACTTCGACTTATTACGACGTCGGTTTTTTGGTGTTTTGTATGTAAAATAAATTACCTAATAATTATTCTCTATCTGTGCAATAGCATGATTTTCTGACTGATTGTTTGTTTCATTAGCATGAGTCTTAACTACTGAATTAAGAGTTATTCATAATAAGGTTAATAGTATATTTATACGCAATAACTATATGTTTGAATTAGTAGGGAAGGATCAATTATAAATTAATGACCTTAACAAATCTTTGCTAATAGGGTAGAGGTGCTACGCTTGCCAAGACGCGGTCTGCACGTCAGAACTAGTCTCCTCCAAAGGTTCTGTTTTTCTTAGGTAAATGGGCTCTTTGTTTAGGTAAATGTTCGCTCATTTGAAATATATGTATGTGTGCTGTCGCTGCATTTGGAACATTTTTTTCGGGTTTTTTGTGAGCATACCACGAATCTATACTTTTTACATCATTGTCAACCCACTGCAACTTAAACATGCTAAACTGGCGAGCTATATCGGTCAGATTCCTGCGCTCGCAAATAACAGCATACTCATTTTTCTCTGAGAAACTGCCCAAGCATTGCATTGCAAGCATGAGTGGCTTACTTTAATACAGCTTATCAGCTTATAATGAGTAGGTTTATGAAGATATTTACTTCGCAAAAATAAAACAAACAGTACGTGTATCCCTACGCGATAAGATCCAGAACGAGGACGTCTGTAGGAGATCAAGAGTTGCTGAAATAGCCCGCAGCATAAGCAAGTGAAGTGGCAGTGGATAGAACACATAGTGCGTATAACCAGCCGTAAAGGTTCTAAAGTGGAATTGTAAAAAAGCGAAGGTGAACCCCAAACAGATGGACCGAAGATCTGGTTTAGGTGGCGACTAGGAGATCCATGTCGATTGCTGGGATCCTGGTAAGTAATCATTAGGGAAAGCCTTCATTTTACAGTAGAGATATGAGGCTGTAATAATCATAAAAATAAACATCTACTGATAATTGATTGAAAAACCTGCACGTATACTAAGTGAATCCAAAGAATTCAGATGCAAGTTTTCCTAGAGGCGTGTGCTCCCGACCGCTAGGTATGCAGGCAGCGGACCTGATCACTATTATGTGAAATGTCCACTTTAATGTGAGAAAACCAAGGTCGCTGGACTGACTGGCATTGATAAAGTGTACAGAAGTGACAGTGATTGTATAAGTCAGAGATGGTTTCAAAAACTGTCGCTAGGTGTCACTTTACTCGCAAAATGAGTAGCAATATAATGTTGCTGAGAGCAATCTTCGCGCGGTGTCCAGTAAACCTGTAAAAAGCTATGAAAAAAATTATGTCTATTAATATTAGGTTTATCATTTAGATTAACCATTAGATTTAAAGTAAACTTTGTTGTTTGATAAGTAGCTGAAACAGAAACATACTCGTAGTGCGGCAGGAGAAACGTCCCACCCTCCCGCGTCTTTCTGATTTGCTGTCTTTTATTCTTTCATGTATAATCCATTATTTAGTACATATAAATAAAATTGGAGTGGCTGTTTGTAATAGTGAAATAAAATTTTTTTTCTTCATGCATGTGAATATACGGTGCATATGCACAAATCACAATTTTAATTATTTTATTTGCCTTGTCTGTCTGTTCCGGGTAATCTCTGAAACGGCTGGATGGATTTGGACGGGACTGTTTTTTGACAGGTTGCTGTACATAAGGGAAAACATCGGTTACTTTTATTTAAGACACTAATTTTATTTTGTAAAAATATAGAAGCGATTTTTTGCGGAAAATGAAAACGCGGATAATTCTGCGCGGAACAGCAAGTATAAAATATAAATCTACACTGACGTTCACACAGCGCCATCGAGCCCCAATTTGAGCGAAGTGCCATACACATACTACTTGTAGTAACCGTACTACAAGTAGTATGGGTACTAAATTACGGCTAAACGTAATTTAGTATAAAATTTCACAGTATGTAAGTACGGGTAGGCCGCAACGCATTGAATATGTTTATCATTGACTTATGACTGTAAGCATTGCGGAATCGTTAAAAAAAACATTCCAAGAGGTTTGATCCTTTTCTTCAATGTTGTACTAATTGAACCCTCTGCACTTACATCATCACGCATCAGCAAAGCTTCAGACGCGAGCATTCCCGCGCGTGTATACGTTTTTGTGTGACTGGATGACTCAAATCCCCACGTCAATCTCAACGCATACGCACATACAATGTGCCTCATCAATTATTGTATTTCGTTTTTTATTTGGTTCGTATAAAAATATAAAAATGAGTTCATAAGACGCAATGGCTAGATATACGTACTATATTTTGACATCATCATCATAATCGTATCGCCCATTACGGGACACGGGCCTTCCCGCACGGCATATCTATGTGAAGACCCTTTTATTTCAGGAGCCATATAGTTTATGTCTGGATGAATACCTGATTCTCAGTTATTTTTGATCTTTCTTCTTTGTGTAATATATACACGAACTATGCCGATTACAGTTAACCTTCAGCTTTTTGGCGTTGCTCTCTTGACGTTTCTTAATTCCGGTCTTACCCTCACTAATACAAACTTACTTGAAAATATCTTGACTAATGGAAAAATATATTCCTAGTCGATACATTGAGGTCATCATCATCAGCTCATTGAACGTCCCCACCGAGGGGCACAAGCCTACCCGTAAGGGTATTGAGGCCTTAGTCGTCCAAGCGGGCCCAGTGCGGATTGGCCGACTTCACGCACAACCTTTGAATCTCTTCGCAGGCTGTGTGAAGGTTTCCTCACGATGTTTTCCTTCACCGTAAGAGCATCGGATAACGTACATATGAATTCGAAAATTCGAAAACATATTGGTACGTGGTGGGATTTGAAGCTCAGACCTCTCGGTAGGAGGGCCACACCATTGAGCCACCGCCGCTCATTACATACATTGAGTACCTCAATAATAATAATTAAAAATAAAAATAATTTATTTCAGACTAAAGATCCATAGGTTGTTCGAAACAATTTAACTTATTAACAATGTTAGTATCTAGGTGATAAAATAGTCGAATAGATTAAAATTAACTTACTATGTATACACCATTAAATGAATGAATGAATGATAGAAATAACATTGTTTGACAGGTATGAAATCATTTCATTTGGGAAATCATTGCACATACCATTGCACTGCATGACAGTTGGTAAGACCAGGGCTACCTCATACTGTAAACGTCACATCCATATTTTTGCATTCACAACAAAAACAAACACTTAACCTATTTTTTACTAAGTAAAATTACGTGTTTACCTTCGAGCTATGATAATCACTTGGAGCCTTAGTTATGTTAGGCTTGTCGTACTCTTAAACGTTTTTATATTGTAAACCTTAATGGTAAGTAATAAAATACAAAATTGTATACTCGATGTATAAACAGGGCTGAGTTACATACATGAGTGTTATTATCGCTCCTTGACGTCTTATTTACTCATTAAGTTTAAAACAAAAGAATTGATAGCTTTTTCAAAGAATCGTGGTCATTATATTTTAATTTGGTTAGAGAAATGATACTAATGTAGGCTTTACTAACGGTATAAGAAGCTTTTTTTAGAATTATTTTTTGTTAAGCACCCTACAAGTGGCTTTATATAGCACTGGTTTCTCACGGGATGTGATACCTGGGGCTGTAGTGGATCACTACCTAGACGACTCAAATTAACTTAATCAAGGTTATTCGATGATATCATCAGTAGTTCATTAAACGTGCCCCTGCACGAGCCTACCGTATAGGTGATTGGCACTTCACGCACAACCTTTGAATCTCTTCGCAGGCGTGCGCAGGTTTTCTCACGATGTTTTCCTTCTCCGAAAGAGAGTCGGATAACGTACATATATTTTGGAAAATTCGAAAACACATTGGTACGTGGCGGGATTTGAACCTCAGCCCTCCCGGTAGGAGGGCAACAGTCCACACCATTGAGCCACCTACGCTCTTAAAAGATAAAAGATTCGATGATATGATTACTATGAACATTAGTGCGGCATTAACAAAGCTTCATAAGGAAATACATAAATTAAATTGTAAGATACTTACACAACGATATATAGCTCCAAAGTAAGCATCTCACCTGTAATATTTAACTCCTACTTATATACTTTTTGTAGATACATACCTATTAAACGTTATTAGTTGTTAATTGTATTATATGATTAGTAAGTGCATATTTTTGTGAATACAAACATATTTTTTAAATATTTATAAAATAATAATTAAGTGAAACACAACAGTATTACGAATGGTACGCGTAAAACGCAAACCGAAAGCGCGTAAATTAACGGTGAGTAGAGCACGCGAATATTTAATTTTTCTCCGGAGACAACACGCTGCGTGCATTATATAGCTATTAAATCTTTCAGGGGTTTGGCATGTTCAATTTGGGTTTTGGCTCCATTATTCATTGTGCCGTTACAGTATGTTAAATATATATTATTCAAGAAACAGTTAGTGACCAAACACACGGCTAGTGAGTAGAAGTGTATAAAAAAAATACGTTGTAATCAGCATGAATGTGTTTTATGTGAATAATAGTATAATACAGAAGTTTCTGGTAAAAAGACATCAACGCGTTAGTGATATAACTTGAACATACTTTATAAGTGAAAAACTCAGTTTGGCGGCAATAATACATGATTACGTTAATTGTTACTGAACAGTTTTACTTAATTATTTAAACTATAATTAATAAAAAGTTGTAATGTAAAATGGGAAACTTAAAAATCCCAAAATAAGCCCCAAACAAGATTTTCATTTTCATAATCGCGGTCTAGTAATAAAACCGAAAATATTCACTAATTAATGGTATTTTTTGCGGTTAATGACATTTTAAATATTATATTGCATCCGTATTAACACGAAACCTTAAAATACTTGCCCAATCTTATATAGGGCTAATAGTAATGTTAATTGCTTTTAATTGGAGCTTTTTCTCAGTGAAAGTAGACAGAAATCCGATCGGTAAAAAGTTTTCTCATGAACACATGTCAACGAATAAATATCAATTACGGAGTTTTATGCGGTGCTCGAGTTCTGTCACTTTGAGGTCCAAACGATAGGAGTAAGCGATGCTTTTTCTTCTACTATTGTTACTATGCAGTCAAAAAAGATGATGGTGAATGATGGTAATCACCTTTCATTGTCATTGCAACTAAAAAGTCTTCTGCTGAAGAACTTCCCTAGTGAACTTCACGTGTTGCGTTCCATTGCCATTGCATTTTTTATCATCACCAAGGATCGATCCTGGACCAATGATGTAAAAAAGTATAGATTCGTGATATGCTCACAGAACAATCGACAGCACACATACACATATTTTCAAATGAGAGAACAAAAGAGTACAAACTGTACTCTCTTCGGCGGTTCGTTTTTGAGGGACGGATGGCGTATCTACCTTTATATATACAGAATATCATTGTCCTGGACATCGATTCCCTACAACTGCAATACTACTAATAATAACGTAGATACATGTTAAAAGGTATAGCTCCCACCAGGGGTTGATAAGGTAGTCAAGGTGACGTGGGAGTCCTTTTACGAATACGCTTTTTTTACTTCATTTTTAATTAGACAGCCAACTTGAGGATAAGTACTCGATTGATTAAATGATAATAATATAAATAACTAATTAGTAAATATCCACTGACATTCACACAGCGCCGTCTAGCCCCAAATTAAGCGTGAAGCCTGTATTATGGGCACTAAACAACGGATGAACATACTTATATATATATTTTTAAATACATACATAGAGAACAACCATACATAGAAAACACCATATCATAAATAGATTAGCGCGTAAAACTCCTGACTTAAATATTTTTTAGTTCTTTATATTTAATGGGAGATAACGCCGGTCGTCTTTGACTTATACCATACAACGCCCAGCTCCGTTTTGTTACAATTAACGAATTTAATTAACGGAATGCGAACTCAGTTCTGTATCAAAATGTCCGCTAATGAAACCCGCTCGGGTTCGCCGATGCGGCCGGCGATAGCGCATGTAACCTTTTGATAAGAGTTTTGCAATGACCATGCGTAACAATGCTGTAACAATAAATCTTATAATATCACCAAGAATGCATATTTTACTTTAACTGTGGCAAATCTACTGATGGATCCAGGGTTTCCTCATCGGTAGTGGGGGGTTGTGCCATAATCTCTGTACAATACAATTATTTAAGTACTACCTAAGCTCACCTTCAATAGGTAGCTATAAAATAATATTTTATTCCATGACCACCTATTAACACAACACACAGCACACATATACATATTTTGAATGTGCGTGCATTTACCTAAACAAAGAGCCTACAACTGTATTCTCTTTGGCAGTTCGTTTTTGAGGCACGGGTGGCGTATCTACCTTTATATATACAGAATATCATTGTGAGAAAGTCACTCAGTCTTAGGACTTTAGTTGTTAACACACATCAATTCTCATAAGGCCTGCGTGCGGGGTACTGTCCAATCTCCCCATGGCTATGCTTTGCGGGAAGGCCTTCTCATTACAGTGGGATGTTATAAGCTGGTGATGTGTGTGTGTGTGTGTGTATGTGTGCGTACGTCCGTGCGTGCGTGCGTCCGAGCGTCCGAGCGTGTGTGTGTGTGTGTGTGTGTGTGTGTGTGTGTGTGTGTGCGTGTGTGCGCGTGTGCGTGCGTGCGTGCGTGCATGCGTGCGTGTGTGTGTGTGTTGAATCGATAATCGTAGTGTATAAGTACAGTGTAACACTCATATACACCACCAAAACAACTGAACCATTGGTTACCTATAATGTTCACTTTAACGGGAGCGTTATCCATCATTATTAGTTATCTAAAGTAATCAGAACACCGCTTCAGGCGTTTATATTACGAACTGTGTCAATCGGTGCTAGGGTTGCTACTTGCTATCAAGCACTAATAAATAAATATCCACTGATATTTACAGTGCCATCTGGCCCCAACTTAAGTAAGGTATTTGTACTATAATAAAGACAGTATCTTCTTCTTCAACTAGTTACTGTCAACTGTTGGACATGGGTCTTCTCTATTTTGCGCTTCATATCCCGGTCCTCAGATTTTTTCATCCAGCCTCCACCAGCGACTTTATTTGTTTTAGTATCAAAATTATTTTTTTATTTATTTTTGTAATATAACTGGTATTTTTTTTAATGTTTGACTTGATTTTGATGGCAGTCATTAACCATCAGACAACAATGCCTGTATCTTGTAGTACGAGGTAATAGGCCGGTAGATTGAATAGACAGCCCTATTGTACAATGGACCGTTTGACAAAACTGTTCAATACATCAATGCACATCTCTCACCGTCGGGAATCGAACCGCGATCATGTTGGACCGAGAATAATTCGGTTAGTGTCGGGGGTCACGGTTGATTTTTAGCGGATCGATATAGCGCGTGGTTGCCAAAGGCGGACTAGTGATGGGACATTTGTCGATAAATTTTATCGATTTATTTTTCATTCTAGTGTTTAAGTGTGAAAGGAGAATAGTAAAGAATAATAATAAAAAAATGGTAAGGATAATAATTAGCCTTTAAATAAAAGTATTTTTTTGTTAAAATTTGAGAGCGTTTTACTGCCATCTCACTTGATATAAAGTGACGATGTAGCCTAAGGTGTATCACGCAAACTCAAATAATGCCTATTCTCTTGCCTTGAAAACCCTAAATTGTATGTATCGGGAATTACAGACACAGGAGTCATTCCACTGCTTTATAGTTCAGACGAATGAAGCCGAATACGTGGTATATCCACAATAAGGTGTGGAACCCCTCCTTACAACTAGTTGTCCGGTAAATAAAAGACACTGGAGGAATCAAATTGTGCAATTCCAACGCACTCTCAGTCTTTATGCCTGCTCTTAGTCAGTAATATTGTCTAAGGTGCAAGTAGCAGATAGATGTAGACTTCAAGTCATTATTCAGTTGTACATATTAGGTTGTATAGATGACGATTAATGATGATGGGTTCAATAAATTTTAACTCCAAGAGATTAGTTCACTTTGCGTTATAAGTGTAACAGCATGATGACGAACAAACATCTATAGAAAAGCTTAGGCACTGAATAGAAGTGCAGTGTTTTTATTATTATTATTATTTTTAACATATTTTCACAGCATTACGTATTATTATCCTATAGTAAAAAAAACATCTTAGAAAAAGTTCAAGTAGCTGATGCCTACTTGTAACATGAAGATGATACTACGGCATTTAGTATTAAACAACCTATGAATTCATATAAAAAGAGAACACTTTAAGAAGATTACAATAAAGCTATAAGTTTATAGATTGTTGTTTATGCTGTGATGAATATTATTTCAAAAAGCTATTTGGAATGCAATAGATATTTTGTTCTGCGATTTGCCCAAGTTAACGATATTTTTTTAAGAAGCATGAGTAATGTAAGTTACTTTTAAGCATATTTGCATTTTGGATAAAATATACAAAAACCTTCCAATGTAGTAAATATTTGGTATTTATCGATAAATCAGGAACATAACTAGTAACCGCATCGCGCGTAAATCGGTGCGCGTGCGCGCCGTGGGGCGACGCGCGCTCGTAACTCGCCGCCCCTCACTAGTCGGTACAACTAGCTCGATACCACCGCTCGTGACAGCGGTACAGCACTATTTATGTACAAATTAAAAAAAAACTTCCTCTGTCCACTGAGTCACCTGTGTTAATCGGATACTTTAAAGAATATGCTTACAGTACTTTATTTTGATCGATTTAGTAGTTTTCGCTTGAAAGCGTAAAACGTGCATTGATAATATCAGTAGGATTACTTTTAGAAGAGATTAAGCTACCCACTCCGATGAACCTATACACGGTTTCTCTTAACAAATAATCGGAACACTCAACCACCCAAAGTATTCCCAAAATGTGCAATTAAAACCACCGTCAATTGAATTGGGCGCACGAACCAAGCGCCATTCCAAAAGCGCATGATTTCCAACCCAGCGCTACAATGCCGCATTATTTCAGCTCATTGTCAAGCGCACGAGCTTTTACAAAGAAACGGGCAAAAATTAAAAAAGTCCGCATATGATTATGGCGAGCTATATCCGAGAAGATTGCGATCTTATCTCGCGATCGAACATGAGCTGCCCGGGACATTTTGACCTTACGACGGCCACACGACTGGCACGGATTATCGCGGGCTATCGGCAATGCAAACGGGAAGTTTAATAAATGTTGGGGGTTCGATGGCGTAGTCTTGGGTTAAGCAACTGTCTTAGGGCCGAAAATCGAATAAATGATCGATGATGATGAAGTAGTAGTTTAGAAGGTATGTTAAGCCTTTAAACACTAACATACAATATAGTATTGTATGTCAGTCGCTAGTTCACACCAACTGGTCGAATCCTGGTAAACACACCAAACTAGTAAAATAAAACACTCGTGTTTGTTGAAAGCCCAGCCTTGGTACCTATGCTGTAGAAAATAATAGACTTGTTGGGGAAACATTCAATTACAAATGCAAGCACCATCTAGTCCTGTTTGTTTGTAACAAAGAACTTTTCTAATGTGAACAAAATACCGGATGCATATGCTTTTTTACATTTTTTTATACCTTCGTTTTAGGGTTCCGTAGCCAAAAAGGAAGGTGTAAAAAAGTAAAAAAGCCTATTTCTCCGAAACTATTAGCACACAGTTCAAGATTTGTATGTTTATGTATTATGTAAACCGCTATTAGGTTTTGGTAAGAAATTAAAAAATATATATATTTTGGGCTCCCCTCAAAAAAATTGCAGCTCTAAAAAAATGATATTAAGAATTCAAATATATTTTTAATGTTGATTGAAAATGGATTTTTTTAAGTATAATTAAATAATTTCAGAGTTGAATCGTTCCATATAAAGTGCACCTTATTAATGCGCTCTCTGTAATCTGTCTTGTGAAATCCCGAAATGTGTCCACTTTCTTCTGCTCCTTCGGAAATATTCAATTCAAAATGTGCTAGTACGATAATTGTCTTATTGTGGATACAATAAAGTCCAAAATCCACCATAAAACTACGTGAAAGGACTCGTGCCACGCTCGAGGTAAGATTAAAAAGTCTTGACGAAAACAATGAGCGCTTCAAATTGGTTAATGTTTTTCAAGTAGAAATAGAGTTGCGCATTTGTGACGTCACTGTGAAGTTATGCCTTGACATTAAACAATACCCTATGTCACTACCAAATATATTCTTTTTTAAAAAAGCCGTTTTTGTCAATTAATATTCTTCGGATCCTCTTCCTCAATCTATATTAATCCACTGCTAGACATCCCCTATCTTGCGTACTATTTCCCGGTATTTCGCTTTTCTCATCCATCGTCCTCGGTCTATCGGCTCAGTTGGCGTTCTATAAGCGTAGCTTGCCTAGACGAGATCTCTTCAGAACTCGTCTGCTCCAACCGCCATCGGTTCTGGGACATAATATGTATAATTATTATGTCACTAGTTCATTGCCTGACAAATATGACATAGGAACCTTCAAGAAAAGAGCGTATTCCTTCCTTAAAGGCAAGCAACGCACCGGTGGCGCTTCTAGTGCCACCGTTGTTCATGGACGGAGTTGAACACTTTCCATCAGGTGTCTCACTTGCTCGTTTGCTCCCTATTACATAAAAAAAGCCACTTCATCTTGGTAATCGGATCTATATTATGTCTGTATTGTATTGTTCAAATCGAATGCTTGTAAGTCTTGTGTCAAGTTAATTAGTTGACGGACCAAGTCAAATATACATTTGGTACGATGCTGCGATTAGATTAGATTCTGGTTTCGTTACTGATAGAAACCTCAAGTTCGCGCTATTGCCTATTGAGTGACTTTAAACTTATGGAATCCCGCATTCAGTGTCAGGCTTTCTTTCTACCTGACCGTTTACAAAAGCTTGAAACATACTTCGGTCATGTCTTGGAAGGCGTTATGAACTGAGAACGAGGGTGCTAGGAGAAAAAGCTCTTCTGATGATGAAATCAAAATGCACGTCTTAGTTTTTGCTCTGCCGTATTGGCTCGTTTCTCGTACTCCGAAATACTTGTACCAACCAAAAAGATTTTTAATAATTCATCTGTAATGAGCACACATGTGAGTGAACTGAATATCCTGTTCTATCACTTCAACGCATATTGAAGAAAGGAAATTAGGTTTTCTCTGTTGACCTTTCTACCGCCAGAATTATAGAAAGAAATTGTATTGGTTGTGACTCGTTGAGACACCTTTGGCGGTTAATAGTTAAATACCTTAACACTTCAAGTCTCCTTTAAATAAATATTTATACTTAAATAAGTATCCGAACCCGCGCATCCGCCAGTGTTCCCATATAACAAAGAGCCTTAACAATAATGTCCTCGTTCAATTAAGCCGAAAAGAAACTGTTGGGTATATTTTGCAAGGAATCCGGCGAGTGGCGGCGAACCCCGTTGTCAATATAAACCGTATAAATTGCCTTTACCACGCCGAATTTGAATATAATAGTGGGTCCAGTGGGGCGCTTCAGAGTCGGACGTCGCGGAATGGCTGTACGATTATATTGTAAGCAAATTATCTCCGGCGATCTCGCCGATGCTATGTTGGTTATTTTTCCATGATTTTATTAGTTTCTTAGAATTGGTATTGCTTGATAACGGTAATAGTTGGTTGACCATTACCTATAATAAATAATAACATGGGTTTAAAAAGCTCTGTCATAGAATACCATGAGTTTGTCACTTTACCAACAGTACTGTCACTTTGTGTTTCGATCTCACGTAAACTACTAATATTGTTCTTAAAAACCTATTTCTAGTGAATTCTTTTGATCGCCCTAATTCAAGTCTAGGACTGAAGCTTATATAAAGATTTAAAGTTTATTATTTGTAACTGTCCAATATTTCTTTAAATAAATGGATTTTAACTATCTAACTAACTAGTCTTTGGATAAATAAACCTAAATAATTTAGTATATTATATGTTGCAGTGGAAGAACTAATACTTGGTACGAATGGACTCGCTTGACCGGAGGGGTCAAGCGAGACCTTAGTCTTTTAGGGGCTAGATCGCTTATTACTGTAGGTGAACTCCATTTTTAACTATTTAGCCCGACAAGGGTTTTTCATTGTCTTGGAAATATCACCAAAGTGTTAAGTTTTTCCCTAATTTTATAGTCTGTTTTATCGGTTACGAAACGTTTGTTTTTCTGTACTGTTATTTCTACTGTTTATTTCAGCATTTCTTGTACAAAAAGCCTTTTCTTGGCTATTGGAACTTCCATTAGCTAAATCGACTGCTGGTTTGCTGATCAATAAAAATAATCTATTGATCAGTTGATGTATTCGCTTTTGGCTAGTTGATTGATTAAGATTAAGGGTGCTCCAAACAACTATAAGAAAATAAATATATTTACTCAGTGTCACACTGTTCACCAAAACATTACACGTTGAATATGTAATAACAACATTAAATATTATCCCAAAGTCCGAGCACGGCTGCGCGTTATTTTATTCGAAAATGGATTCCGGAACGATTTAATTACGTCGCCAAAATTGTTTTATCTACTGAGCTGTGACGTAATCTGATGTGTGACAATTAAGCTGTGTATAATGCTGATGACATGGATTGGTTGCTTCATTTAAACGTGTGTTGTGAAAAAAGCGTTGATTTTTTTTCTTCTATAGGCAGACATTTGACCGCCATCTCACCTGATTGTAAATGATGATGCGGCCTAGGAACAGCGTATTCACTCTTGCCTTGAAGACGGCCGACTGTATTAATCGGGGAACACTAAGGTGGCAAAGAGTTCCATTATTTTGCGGTGCGCATTAGGAACGAGGCACCATAGCGGGTTGTGCGGATATCACTGTACTTATAAAGATTAATATCATTAAGTTTCAATAATAATTATCTTTATAAGTACCTGATTGGCTGTCAAAGGTCTGGTCTGCAAGTTTAATAAAGCATATCACTGTAGTTTAAAATTTACATGCACTTTAAGGTAAAATAATACTTGTTTGATGAACAGAATAATCAGGCCGGTGTGTCAAGACGGGCTATAGCTCTTTTCTTCTTCAACTGCCTTCAATTTTACTTCAGACACTTATTAGTACGTATTCACTAAATATTTATTGTCAATATATTTGTAAAATTAATTAAGTTTCTAATGTAATATAAGAAAGGCTCTCTCTTAAAATTGCTGCGCCCTTATTACAGGATCTATAATGTCTTTGTCCACCAAACCACTGTGCCTTCGTTTATAGAACAATAAAAATTTAAGTACTTGCTAATGAGGCAGTGTCGTTAAATTTAAATTTATTAAATCTTCGCCCTAAATTAAAGATTAAAATATTATTCGCCCTAGATTAAATATAGCCCTGTTTTGGTAAGGAAAAGTCTACGTATGTCGTTGAGTTTCAGAGTCAATCACCTAAAAAAATACATAGCACATTTATTAGAGTAAATAAGCAATGTCTCCCCTTCGTCAATACAAGCCATCCGTGCTACACCTGACCCTTCCCAGCGCCACGTGTCGCGTCAAAGGCGGCCATTTTGAAATCGAATAAAATTACTCGAACGCAAAATTACGAGAAAATTAAATTCGACGCGGCGACAAGCCCGACGCGTGTGACGTGCGTGAATTACGACTGAATAAATATTTTAATTTAAATGTGAGATTTGTGCAGGCGACGTGTGATTTTCGTTGCCCTATTGAGGTGTCAAACGGGCCAATTTAACGGGGTAGTGTTTGCTTGTTGTCTTGACGTTTGCTTATGATAGTCTGATTTTTTATGGTTGGCAGTACTGACAGTCTAATGATACAGCTTTTGATAGAGCAGCAATTTTGTATGGTGTAGAAGTAAAGCTTATGAAAGGACCTATTCTGTATTGTAGGGTTAAAGGATATACAACAATTAACATGACATTTAGTGTACGGGGCGGTCAGTTTGCTCACCTGATGGTAAGTGATACACCCGACCATGACACATACATTTAGGTGGTACCAGCATACTACTAGGGTAGTCTCGATAGTAAGTCGTCTAGGTAGGTACCGCAGTGCTAGTTATCGTCCTGTGAACAAGAGTGTTATGCACCTTTGTGTTTGCAGATAAGAGCACTGTAGCTAGTGAAATTACCGGGTATAAGAGACCTATCATCTGTTGTCTCAGGTGACGGCGCAGTGCGGTAATGATGGGGTAATCTACTGTCTATCAGTTGTTGGTCTCCTTTAATGCCACTCTGTCTTGGTTAGGCATTTTAACACTGCATCTGTCGAGAGCAGGCGTATCATTAAGATATTAGATGAGCAAACTCGTAGCCTTGTTAACTCAATGACACCATAAATTAAAAATTCACCTCAAACATAAAAGGCACCTCATATCGTTCGAACATAAAATCTTTAATATGGTTACGTTATTGCTCGAATAACAATGAAAACATGTTAACTTTTTAATAAAAATTCAGGTGCTTTTGTAACCAATAGCCGGCTGTGGATTTGCTAATAAACCAGTAATTACTATATTATCTGAGTTTAAATACATTATTTTCGTTGAAAACAAAATAAAACCGCCGATTTACGATAAAAACGAGTAACTATAGTCTGATTTACAAGATCGCTATGAAACGCTCTTATAATTAGTGAATTTAGGGGTCCGTGGCGCCATTGATAAGAACCATTTCTGATTTATTTTTTTATTTGAGGAACTAAAATCAATGTAGTTCTCTTATCAATTAAAGTTTTATATCACTTGCGGAATAAAAAACAAACCAGCATTTAAAAAGTGGATGTTAGGTACTACCTGTAACAAAATAAATAATTGAAACCTTAAGAAGATCGTCGATAAGGCCGGTCCAACGGTGGATTGGAAAACTGAGATAGGGTGTAAGTTTTTCGAATATTCAAGACAGTATAGAATAGTAACACACAACAAGAGTCCCTACCAAATGACAACTGTCTCTAGGTGGTAGGCTCTATACTGTGTCATCTTGGTATTAAGTTACTGCAGAAAGATACTAGTGTGAGGCATTTTTGTGCTTTAGGTAGAGGGTACTGTGTGTAGGAGACCAAACCTTTGTTGTCTCTGGTGAAGTGCAGTGTTGACAAATATCTGTCATCTCGACTGACGGTCTCAGGGCAGTGTTGTTAGATAATCTATAAATGTCCTTTGCTACCGCATCTTTTATAGGCAGGCGTATCACTAACCATCAGGTTATAAGCTGAGAGCATTAGCGCTAACCACTTGCCCAACATAACTGTGAAGGCCATTTGTGGCCAACAGCAAATGTTACTATCGGTGAAAAGTTTATAACATAATAAATATTTTGATTATTTTTTCCATACGGAACCCGCGCCCGGTTGAATTACATGAAACATTTTAAATCACAATTAAAACGGTAGCCAAGTGGTTACGCAAGAGTCGAAACGTTACATTCGCCGGACAAATTTACGCAATAAGATCGTAAGATAGCGCCGCCTCGGTGGAAAAGCCTTATTTATATGTTTAATATTATATGTATGTATGTGGTTTCGGTGTAGTATTTTTTTTAATATTTAAGGTTTTAAGTAGGCAGTCGCACCTGCTCTAAAGTGATAGGCCTCACATTAACACTTATGCTCCTAGAGAAAGGCCTGTGCCCTTATAGGCTGATGGTGATGACCCTTAGGGAGCCACGATTGCGAGAAATATACAGAAGGGGGTGGGGATTTTGAGACTTTATGTAACTTCATTTTTAATTATTTTCTGTGAATCGATCCGGTCGAGACGGCACATTCGACGCATGTTTTAACCTTGTATCTGACACAGTATCTTCTTAGACGCCTCTTTGACTAGGTGGCTGGAAGGCGCTGCGAGAACTACTTGGATGATTATTATCATTGCGTATGAGAAATTCTTCCAAGCTTACGGGTCAGGGAGGTAGAGCGATTTCCGGATACTACCTTGAACTAACATGTGTATGTTAAAGTGACTACTTTTTATGCTCCCCTTTTCTGGATCCCGGTGCGTTTTTAGCTCATTTTGTCAGACAGTTGCCACTAACTTACTAAATGAGCTGCTGGAATATTGATAATATTGCAACATTTATTATGGGAGAACCATGCTACTGAATATATGGCCAATTCCATAGTTAAACTTAGCCTCATAAACAACCGGAGTAATACAGCGCGTGCGTTGCTTCGTTTAGTAAGTTACTAGTAGGTTACCTGAGTCCCGAAAGTCCTTCTTTGTCTTTTCCCTTTCCTCTCAAGTTAAGGTGAATTATGCCTAAAATATGCCAAATCCATCGCGTTTTCTAAAACGGCTTCAACACATGCAGTGTTGTATCATAAAGACAATAGAAATCGATTGTTAAATCGTACCGGTCCGTCGCTTGGCAGCTAAAGGGTCCACCACAAAATTCCGCTTCCCTTGTCACTTCACTATGAACATCTATGAAGGTAGGGTAGAGGCAAGACAAAGTGAAGCAACTGCGACAATGAATGGGTCGCGGCGGGTGCGGACCACACGCCGTCGGGACGGCAAGCTGCGCGCACGCCTGTCTCTCGCTTCACTACCTATTATTGGCTGTTTTGTTGGCTAATTTATTTTATCTATTGAACTTATAGATGTACGAGTATTTATATCTATGTACATAAACGGTAGGTATTTATAATAACAAAGTCCGGAGGCTTTAAGTAGATTTTCTATTGTTTCTGAATCATATTCTTTTTTTATCTCCTTTTTTAGTTCAACATCATCATCATCAGCCTATAACGACCCTCTACAGGGCATGATGTACATGACCATCAAATCTAAGAACGAAATTTAGTTTGAACGATTTCTGTTGTGTATTTATTTTATACGTTATTAACGGTGAACCACTATTTTTCATATAAAAGCTGCAGTAGGTGCCTAAGTAAATAAAAAATATTTTATGTTACTTGCTGCTAGTCCGACTCGCGCTTGGCCATTTTTTAAATTATCTGTCAAAGTTCATATTTTGCTTTACTTAGTCATTTAAATGGTTTTTATTATGTTATAAAGTTCATAGGCAATAGTAATAATTGTAAGTCAAAATTGAAAAGATATGTATTTTGTCTTTGAGTCTGGAATGGACATGTTAACAATAACTGCCTTCAGGCTTCGCCAAATTTAAATAACCAATTACTCAGCACAGGTCGGCTTGATTTATCGATCAATTTACTTTAACACTGATTGTGTGTGGAAATTAAAAGTCGAGTACCCCAGTCGCCGGGGCCGACGCGACAACGTGAAATTTTGACAGCCGATGACGAACGTGTTTTAGTATTTTGCATTTAATTTGACGGTTTTTAACACATCATTTTATCTGTGGGAGTCTGTTCTTACTCTTTCTCACACACACACACACACGCGCACACACGCACACGCGCACGCACACACACATACACAAACTCACACACGAGGGAGATAAAATAAAACAGAGCTTTCGCCTGCGTGGATATTACCATCAAATCTTTTCGTCGATAACATATATTTAGCTACAATTAGACTAGGGAATATTTAAATATAAATAAATACTTGTGTATACAACCTGAATATCGAATCATTAGCATCCATTCGATCTATTATTGTACTCATATTATGCAATGTTTTTCATCATCATCAGCTCATTAAACGTCCCCACCGAGGGGCACGAGCTTACCCGTATAGGGTGATTAGGCCTTAGTCGTCCACGCGGGCCCAGTGCGGATTGGACGACTTCACACACAACCTTCGAATCTCTTCGCAGGCGTGCATGAAGGTTTCCTCACGATGTTTTCCTTCATCGTAAGAGCGTCGGATAACGTACATATATATTTCGAAAATTCGAAAATACATTGATACGTGTCGGGATTTGAACCTCAGCCCTCCTGGTAGGAAGGCGACGGTCCACACCACTGAGCCATCGACGCTCACTGCAATGTTTTTATGGGAACCTAATACCATGTAGAGTTACCACAAATTTTATTAAAAAAACATAAATAAATAATTATATAATAGCTTAATGCAACGCGATAATTTGTTATAGCTCATACTATTTTATTCAGCATCCCTACACCTCCCTCCGCCACACCGCGCTTTGAACCATATATATATTTTTTTAATGTTTCACTATCACGGATTATAAAATCAAAAAGTTTCCGAAGGGTCTTAATCACGGATATGTCACCTGCTTTCAAAAGCTCTACGGTAACAGTTGATTAACGAAAAAACAATTTATTTCCACCCAAGTGACTAGTTTTCAAAACAAATCATACCTAATTGTAGCACAAGACAATTGTCGACAGCCGTATTAAATTGCGTGCGCGCCGCTTACTCATGTAATTGTGTGCTAGTGTTGTGCAATGGCGTAATTTGTGACAGGCCCTGAGCCCTTTGTAGGGCTTATAGAACATTGTGTTAGGTGTTATAGTGCTGTTGAGCATGTGCCCGTTTTTGGTAGTAGGTTCTTTTGATTATTTCATTGTTAGACGAACTGCCTCCATAGTGGTATTGAGTTCTTTTGTTTATTTCATAGGCAAGCGAACTATTCCCGCAGTCTTGTAGTCTGATCATTGTGCGGAGTGCGTTTCCGACTTTGAAATAGGATGAGGGAAGACGGAATATAAGGAGGGAGAAAGAGGTTTTTGGCCTGTGGTAACATCACTCTATCATCAGCTCAGTATACATCCCCACTGAGGGGCACAAGCTGATCACAGCATGTACTCTGCGAAATATAATAATAATAATATTTATTTATTTACAAAAAACAAAGCAAGTCCCATATTACATTTCAGGCTTATTCACATGAATTAGTTTTATAAATCAAATAACAAATGCAATCATTTATTAGAAAAAAATGTATTATATAATAAAATTGGAACTTTAAGGACCGATTCTTTAGCTAGGCCTAGGCTAGGCACTAGGCTTACGCCTGAAACGCAGGAACCCTAAACGATTACATAATTGTATTAACAATGGCTGGCTCGGTAAACAAACCAATCTTTTTAAGGAAGCAGTTAGATGAGGAATGGAGAAAGATATATCTATAAAATAAAAAAAAACACACAATGAACTCTAAGGAAGTATATGTCAGACTGAATGTGTGTTTCTCGTGATTTGATACTCTTTGTTTCGTGTCTTTTAATAATATTTGATTTAGAATTCAATATCCGTTTAAATAATAGCAAAGTCTTCATTAAAAAACTTCAAAAATTCGTGAACTATAAGTGTAATTAAAGAAATTTTATGGTTCAAGGCATGAAATATCATCAATATAATCAATCAACAATCCAATGATCTCCAAAAAAATGTATAATACCGAAAATGTATGAACGCTCTTATTACCTAAATCATTTTAGTTTTAAAATCTCCCTTGAGGTGATTCCTAAGTTGCATTCTTCTTGCCTTAATGTCTTGTTTATTAAAAAGAACCTTAGACGGATTTATTTCCGACAACAGTCACCAAGCTGTGATCTCATTGGTTCTCCAATACTTGGATGTTGATAGATTCTAACCGTCATGTCAACAGTTCTCTTGATATAGTAAAAAGATAGCATATAGGAAAAGCCCAATAACCGAATTCTTTGGGACTAACAGGAGAGTGTTGGCAACTGCCCGTTGATGTATTTGCCGTTAGTAATGGAATTATAACGATAAACACGTTACCAGACCACCTAGAATTAACTCCTTATTCTGATAATTTGGTCCTGAGAATATATGAGAATAATAAAAACATTTTGTGGATTGTTATCTAGTTGTATGAAGATTTTGTTTGGCTAAATCATATGCTTGTCTGAAAAGATATAGCATTTAATGATTGTAACGCAATTTTAACTCGGCTGCAATTGAAAAAAGATATTTAATCTATTCATATGCTTTAATGCTTTAAGAAAAAACATATTTAATGCATCAATGATTATTTGTACAGAATCTGAAAATAAAATAGATGCTGGGCCAAATAGCTCGCTCAATCATTTGTGGTATGACTGTTGGTATAGGTGTTTCATATTGTAATATGTATGAATTTACATAAAAATAATAATAAATAAGAGCGTCGGTGGCTCAGTGTGGACTGTCGCCTTCCTACCGGAGGCTGTGGTTCAAATCCCGACACGTACCAATGTATTTTCGAATTTCGAAAATATATGTACGTTATCGGACGCTCATACGTGAAGGAAACATCGTGAGAACCTTCATGCACGCTGCGAAGAGATTCGAAGGTTGTGTGTGAAGTCGTCCAATCCGCACTAGGCCCGCGTGGACGACTAAGGCTAATCACCCTATACGGTAGGCTCGTGCCCTCGTGGGGACGTTAATGAGCTGATGATGAATAAATGGTCTATCCGTTGTTACAGGCTAAACGCTTGTAAGTTTGGAGTAGATGGCTCTATGTGAATGTCAGTGATATTAATTATATTATACTATATTAATCTTGCTCAACAACATGTTCATATAACTGCATTGATGAATCCGAAGCGTAAAACGATAAAACGTAATTTATATAGTGTTCACCAATCCAGAATAAGCCCCTCACCGTTGTACCTCACAGCAGGGATTTGAACGACTTATGAGTAATTCATTCGATGTTTTGCACTCGAATAGTGTATCGATCTTTGTGTACTCGCCAATGTGGTTAATTAACAATGTCGTGTACGGTGGTTTTTGTTGGCGCTCTTTACGTCCTCTTAAATCCATGGAAAACATACAAATAGTATGTATGTTAATTAAAGCTTATTACTGACCAACCGCTGGTGAGTCGATTGATTGGCCGATTATTGCATCCGTATTCATTATTCGTGAATTATTCGATTGTGATTCGATTATTCTGTACTATTTACGGAGCTGATTGTAGATTGGAGAGTTGATTTATTATGTAATATAAAACTAGATAATGTAATGTGTTCATAAATCAGAAATAATTACTAAATATCTCTCTCTTCAACCTATTGCAGTCCACTTGCTCAAAGACTTTCGTCTTTAAGCATTGCGCAATAATTGACGTTAGGACTGACGTAGCTTACCGAATGCCGCCCAGCCCAACTGGATCCTCCTACTAGCCTCCCTCTCGAAGTACTAAAATATACGGTTGTTAATAATTTTTTAGAAAAAAAACGAAAGATTTTCTACTGAAAATATTCAGTATTTCGAAGATGTACGGATTCGTTGTAGCTGACTAACAATATTGAATGCGTTACAAGACATTATTTGAAGGAAAACATTCCTACTACATTCATTCACTAGGTGGTAGACTCGATACTGAGTCGTCTAGATAGATACCACCGCAGTGCCAGATATCGACCCGTGAAACAAGTGTTAAGCACTTTAGTGTTTCGGGATGAGAGCACTGTAGCTAGTGAATTCCCGGGTAAAGAGACCTAACATCTGTTGTCTCGGGTGACGGTGCAGTGCGGCGTTGATGGAGGATATTAAGTCTATAATTTTTTGGTCTCCTTCAGTGCTGCGTTTGTGGCATGGTACACTTATTACATAAAATCTTTTGTGAGCTCTATAGCATAGCCTAGCCTAGCGCATTCGGTAGACGATATACAAGTGAAGACAAAGTGAAGAAAACTATCGCGATGGTCGGTCAGGATGGGTGAGCGAAACACATCTCGGAATCATTAGGCCAGCCCTGACTACTATGTTAGGATGGTGAAATAAAACACATAATTAGCTAACCCAGGGATCGAACCCGGAACACTTGTTGTAAAAACAAACTTCAACAACTAAGGTCGAGGCACCTTATGCCAATCCTGACTACTATTTTTGGATGGTAAAATAAAACACATAATTAGCCAGCCCAGCCATGGTGTAATGGTGCCTCCATAAGCTGTCTTCGATATCTATTACATATAAATTAAATTGAAGTGTCTGTTTGTAAAGTTGAAAAATGAATTTTTTCTTCATGCTTATGAATGTATGTATAACGGTACATATGCTAAAATATCTTTTTTAAATTGTGTCAGTCGTCTGTTTGTTTCCTGGTAATTTCTGAAATGGCTGGATGGATTACGCGGAATTTTTGGTAGGTAGCTGATGTAATAAGGAAAAACATAATCTACTTTTGTTTTAGACAATTCATTATTTTGGAGAAATGTGCTAACGCGCGGCGGCCGCGCGCGCCGTGACAAACGAAGCGTTTACGTTTGTTAACTGAAGAGAATTCGTATAAAACGAGGGCAATACGTGGGAACAGTTTTCTTTATATTACTCCAATACCCTTTATCACCCATAATGCGACCGATGCGTACCCCACCAGTATCGGAACCGCTAATCGCGCATTAATCTAACGTGCACGCTCACCGTAATATATTTGTTTTTTTAGCGCGAATCAACACGTAAGTCCCGTTCCCGGTAACCGTTCATCTTTTTTACGGCTACTGTGAAAGTATCGGCTTTTTGAATTTCGCTAACTATTTAGTTCAATTCAACTGTCGTTGGCTGCAGAGGAACGTTCGGTGCTCAATGGTGTGGACTGTCGCCTACAGGAGGCGAGGTATCCCGCACGTCCAATGTGTTTTCGAATTTCGAAAACATATGTACGTTATCCGACGCTCTTACGGTGAAGGAAACATCGTGAGAAACCTGCGTACGCCTGCGAAGAGATTCAATGGTTTTGTGTG
>PQWD01003189.1:0-103079 GCA_019425675.1 Leucinodes orbonalis
CTGGAGCAGTACCAAGTGACTCTGCCGTCAGCATTTTGTTTCTGGTAGCTATAGGTGTACCCAGAAAGAAGTAACAATGGGTGTTTCCCTCCTCTTTTTGTCCATAAATACGTACCTAAAAAACAATTTTACATTAATTTTTATCCAAATATCATATGATTACAACTGACTAAGAAATATAGCAATCAAACTATGTATGGAATTTTTGTAAAAGTTATACTTCCAATATTATTCATCATAGTATATAATTTTGCAACTTATACATAACATTATATATCAATAACAACATCCTTAATACTAGAAAAATAAAAATAACAATAAAATTACCACTTAAAGGCACACATTTCAGTCTATTCCTGTAATAATAAAGTCAGTTTAAAATTTTTGATAAAATTATTTTATTTTATCCAGGTACAAATTTCTTCTTTTAAAAATTTGGTATTAGTAACGTGAAGTAGAAAATGTATACACCTCATAACAACTATTACAAACACTTAGTTTAACATAATTATAAATATTTGTAAATTGTTTAATAAATATCTGTTATCCTTAACATGATATAAGATATGATGAAAACAAACAACAAAGAATATGTAAAGAAAGACTCAATCATTGCCATGATAATACGGGTATTCCGGCAATACCAAAAAGTAGCTATTACTAATTAAACAAAAAAATGTCAGTCATAAATCTTACATCCCGTACTGACAATTTCTTTACATTGAATTCTTAGGACAATTTCGCATCATATTCAAATTGAACAAATTAACTTATACAAGTGCCATAATAAATAAATATTTACACAACACCAAAAATAATTAGAAATTTTTTACTACTTTGGTTGCCATAAAATTTTCTTCACATTTATACTCTTTTATCTCTTCCTCAATGAACTCTAACAAGAACGTTGTTTCTCTTAACGAACCTAGGTTTTCTGTGAGTGTGGCTTCCGTAATGGTCTAGCACATTATATTTCATATCGGTGAAGAGTTTCGCTGTACACCTCTTTGCAGTTCCCGGCTGCACCATAGTGCACGCCATTGTGCAACGGTATCCTTGAACTTTTGCAGGCTGTACGAATAACCTTCGAAGACGATCAGCTGACCGCCTCTTTGAGATTTTGCAAATGTTACTGAAAATTGTTTTATTGTAATAAAAAGTAGTTTTTTACAAAGTCAATACCAAGAAACAAAGGATAACTTAGGGGTTGTCCTTAATCACGTGAGGCTTGAAGGGGGGAGGTTTGATAATAAATCACGAAAATAAAAAGGGGGAGGGGGGTGTAGTAAGATATCTCGGTTATTATTTTTCGTCAAACGCGCGATTTTTAAACAAAATAACCGGCACGGCGTGTAGTGTTACCTTGACTCGCCTTTGGCGAATCCAAGGGTAACGGATTGGCTATTGCAACTAGTACAAAACATGTTTTCCTATGATTACACTCTTCGTTTATTATTTTGTTATGGCAATATAAAAAACTTGCAACCTGGTGTAGACATTTTATGTATGGTGCCATAATTTCAGAAGAAAATAAATTATAGTTATACCTGTATAGAAATATGAATAGTCAGAAAATGTTAAGATCTTTGTAGTACTAAAAATACACGTGATGTTGAGAAGAGGGGAGGGGGGTGGTATTCGTATACCTCACTAAATATCGCCAGGGGAGGGGGGGGGGGGGTAAAAATCATGAACAAAATGATCACGTGATTAATGGACGGCCCTTAGGTGTAACAAATATTGATAAAAAAAAAAAACAATCATGAATTTCATAATTATATATGAAACTAATTACAAAAAGTCATCTCACTCGACATGACGAATATTGGCGATTTACTTAAATACAAAAATACTAACCAAATGTTTTTATATAACATATACGTACGTATACGTTAAAAATATGTTTCCCTATTTCGCTAGAACAAAAAAATGAAAGTAAACAAAATTACCAAAAAAAAACCAAAACTCAATGAAATCAATCAAATAAATTGTTATTTAATTTATTTTTTAAAGCCTCATATTTTAAATCAGAACTTCAAGGTTATTTATGTCGTTACAACCTAGTCCAACGAATATGTTTCAAAGCAATAAGCTAATAAAATGACAATTCTATAATCCATAAAACGTAATTGAATTGATACTAAAATATAAATAGAGCTCTGTCAAAAACTTTGAGGAACTCTAACTATCAAACATGTCATTGCAGAAGACATGCCATATATTAGGTAATTAATATTGAACCGTAAAAACGATTAAAAAGATTATTTTCGTAATGAAAATCATTGTTAACTTTCAAAATGAAGCACAGTAACATCAAACTCAAATCTTATTAAATTATCATTACTGTGATGCGATATTAACTAGCCAACTCGTAAATACAATAAAAAAAACTCTTAAGTTTTTCTATTCCCCAAGTTTCCTTTGAAGTTCAAATCACCTTCAGCTTCTATATTTAAATTTCACATCTCCAACGCTGGTACAATTAATGTACCAGCGTTGGAGATGTGATATTTAGGCGGTTGGTGGTTATGTTCACCAACCGCGTCCAAGAACTCGAAGTCCAGAGAAAGCATGATATGTATATATACGCCCGACAAACCCTAGTGTGCGTGCAACGCCATCTTTTTGTGCGCTTTGGAAACCGAAGCAAGAAGTGCTGCTTACCGTTGTTTAGTTTTATGCCTTAAATCTGTAACAACAAGTATATTAGTTTATGTTGAATTTTATAAGCTGGTTGGTTATGACAGTAACATAAGCTTCGAGACTGCGCTTGTCACTGCGAATTTCGTTAATATGAGTTACGTTTCGACAAAAAAATTACGTGATTTTGAAAAACGTACATTTTTTTAAGTCATCATATTTTTATGAAGGAGTACCTACATGAGTTTATTTATATCTCATATGTTGTTAATGAGTATCCTTCACTTTGTGTCATACTTAGGCCACAAACATTTTGAGTATTTTGCAGGGCTTTATGTGATTATAAATAATTTAATGAAAGCACAAAATTCAATACGTGTATATATTTAGAATAGAATCAATCAGAATCCGAAGACGTTTCCATACTTTCTGAGCCGTAATGAAGTAAATACGCATTTATATTTATTTTTTATTTATTTGTATAAGAACACATAGCAGGAAACAGTTTGACAAAATGTTTATATAAAAATATACGACTAAAATATCACCGAAAACCATGCAGCCCTGACATGATTATTCGGTAACACTAAAGAAAAAAAAACGAAGAGAATTGCGTTACACAAAAATGCTATCAAGGCTAAGTATATATTACAATAGAAGTCATAAAGGGCCTCAAGAGCCCTCCTTAAGACATTTATTTAATGGTTGAAAAGATCAATATCGTGATTTTGAGGAATATCATTGTATTGGCGACACATCCGAACTATTGGGTTATAAAATGACGTATTATAACGATAAACCTAAAGGGAAAACAATTCGGTATTTTCCACCATCCGCAATAAAATACCAAACCTTATTTTTATTAAAGCGCACCTTATTTTATATGTCGTTTCATTGATCACTTTTGTTTATTTGCAATATTGTATTTTTAAATACACTGAAACCAATAAATATTAGACCAATTGATGATAGTAAGCAATGACGTCACATATCACTAATCTCATACGAAATATATGGAAACGTTCCTTTTTGACAGTTCATAAAAAGTACGTCAACGATTAGTGGTGTCAACTACCCAATTTACGACTACGTGTTCTATTATAGGTATTTATTTTTCATTGCCATATCTTAACATAAGTTCCTTCCGAGGTCTGGCGGAATACCGGGGGTGGGTGATCGTGGCCATGGACTACGTTAGTGATGTATCCTTCAGCATTCAATCTGATATACGCCTTGCAATGGCTACTAGCGGTACACCGCCACGTCTCACCGTACTGCGAACCAATCTTGAAGGAATAGGTGTAATTTTTCAGCATTATATATCGTTTTCCATTCAGTAAAGTTATCTTCTCCGGTACCGCTAACAACAAAAACATATTTATTATACACACATCGCTTTAATCACACACTGCCATGTGAGAGCCATTACATTCACACCTCTATTCAATGTAATTTCTAAGAAATCAAGGGATTCGGGTATGTCACAGTGTACAGTAATTTCACTGTCTGTTTTAATTTTAATCAGTGGCGGATTTACAAATTTGCCGCTAGTAGGCTTAACTTATTTTTGCCCCCTACTTACTTTTGAACCTACTACTTTTACACGTTAGAAACCTCAAAAATTAACAGAATCCTCCACATTGAATAGATGCTTTATACTTACATATAAACCTTCCACTTGAATCACTTCTATCTATTAAAAAACTGCATCAAAATCCGTTGCGTAGTTTTTAAAATTTAAGCGCACATGGGGATAGAAAAAGCGGACTTTCTTCTAAACTATGTAGTGAAGTGCTTTTTATTTCTGTAAGATGAAAAATATTTGGGCTAAATTTGCCCCCTCTAAATCTGCCGCCCTAGGCTCCAGCCTACTTAGCCTATTAGTAAATCCGCCACTGTTTTAATAATAGAACACTGTTACACCAAATGTATTACTGTTATGGCGGGCGGGAAATCGATAAATTAAGACCCAGACGAAGTCATACAAGGCAGTAGCAACAGCAGAAACTGAATGTTTTATACTAAAGGGGTCAGCATACGGTTCCCCCGATGCGACTTTTTTTTTATCACTTAAATCTTTTTTATAGTAATTTGTCATTTTCAATAAAGATACATTTTCCATCATCTCTGCCTACCCCTCTGGGACCAAGGCGTGAGCTTTATTTTTTTTTATACATAAGAAGCAATATTGTTCAGTTATATCATTCATGGATTTTATTATTAACAAAACATAATTTTTGTTAAAATTATTTATTTATTGATGCTCAATTACATCTTTTAAATGCCAATTGTTAAATACATATCACACTACTTTTAGCAAGTATATAAAATTACCGTATTTGAGAAGCATACATTTTATGATAAATATTGTTTTTAATAATAATAAATTACTAATACTAATCCTTTTTCAACACTTCAAAATATCGTCTATTCAACATATCAATTACGATACGGTGTATGGCTGCATTTTTTTGCCATATCTTCGATTATGCCAACATTACACGATAAAAAGTTAATTATTTACTGACGTTGGCAAATATACCTATTGCAAATATATTGCTCACTATTTTGACTATAAGTGAATATGAATCCTAATCAACTGCATTTTTTTATTCATCAAATCGGCTTATTTATTTACATTAGGTATGAATTTTCCGATAAATGTCAAATTTCAGATTTTTTAATCAGTAATTACAAAAAGCATTAGATATAGCAGTAAATATTAACCCTTTAACCACCAATGAAGCTTAAGGCGACAGACACAAAAAAAATCAGTTGTGTCTGGATTTCCGGCGTTCAATGGGTCACACATTTCACCAAACAAAAACAACAGTGCCTTTATTTGTTGGGATGCAAATTCTTCTTAACGCTTACTTCGCAATCATGTTAAAACACTTGTATTAAAGAAATATTTTCTTCCCTTTAGATTCGAAAAAAAATAAAATAAAAAAAATAATTCATAATTAACAAAATGGAAGACTTGTAAATGGTTAAAAAAACAAGCTATAAGCCCACTTACAGAGAATCACGATACGTCACTTTCAATTCGAGTTTACAATAATTTTAATAGGGTTCTGATTGAAATTCAAATGTATAACCTACTAACACTTCTATGAAATAACTAAAATTAGTAATTGCACGGAAACAAGTCAAGCCCAAAACGCTCACGGCTTCGCACTTTTACACTATATCAGATTTATCTCTAACAAATCTGTAAGTGCCGTCCTTTGTCATACATAGTTTTCTTGGTAAATGCTCGTGCACGTTCGGCTCTTTTCTAATGGTGAAATCATCTGCCAACAGTAGCCCCCACATAGCAGTGGGTGGTATTAACACACCTCCATCTGAGCCTGGAGTACGGAGACCTTGTGTAAAAATGACCTTTGTAACTTATTATCTGTTTATCATTCACTGATAGTATTGCAATCCCTGGAAACAATTATGTCATTTTGAATATTTTATTATAAAAATAAAAAATAAATTGCCCTTAATTTGCCCCATAGCACATGCATATTAGCTAAGATTGCACCGCTTGAATAACGTCCGTTTATATTATTTTGTTAAAAAACAAACAATCCAGCAAATATTTCCTTCGCATAAGTTTGCACCCGGTACTTCGCTAGGTGTAAGAAAAGAAATACAAACCTTACCTAATAATTCAGAATTTTGAAGACCTGCTAAGAAATAGAAAATATTTTAAAAGGCACTATGCAGTACGTCTTTTATTGTATAACAACTTTTAATATTAGGTATTAAACCATTAAAAAATGAATACATCCAATTTTCTATTGTATCTGCAATGAAAACAGTATTGTGACCTGAACCTGAAATTGCAAGTGTATCATGTTCACCTACTTTTCTCCATACACTATAGTTTGTCCTTCAAAAGTCTATATCTGCCATCTGCGGTTATAGCAACTTGTTTAGGCCAATGTGCGTGATGCAGCGGTTCCCTCATGACAGTCTGTCTCTCATCCAACTTCAAACTAACAAAACACCGACTCGTATTCACACATCTCCAACGAAACCTCGACTTTGGGGTTCTGGTGTAGTAATAACCTTTGTATTTCAGCAGTATTTTATCGTCCACTGTTGTTACGAAACTAACTTGCCCTGAAATCATCATGGAATACTTTATACGAGTACCATTGACATCTGCTGCTCACTCTTGACCTTTGATTTTCGTCTGCCATTTTAAGCAATATACGTTTATTGCTACAGAATCAGACATTTATTTTCTTTCTTTTTAAAACTTAAGATTCTTCCATGCAGTTATATAAAAGTTACATCAACATTAGATAATGCAGTTTTCAAGTTCCAATCTTATTTTTAATAATAGAAATTTCTTGTTACTAAACGGTTTTATTGTGGAATTAAGAAAAGCTGTACAATCGGATTTGACAAAACTATTGGTGTCAAATTGTTCAATGAAATTTGATGCGAGTCTGAACGATTTCATAAGACTTTTAACATTGTTATGGAAACATAAAGCATTATTTACAAATTCTTTCACCTTTAGCTTTCATGTAAGCTAATGTATTTTTTGTAAAAATATAAATCTAAATCTTATTACGATATAGCAAATATATATACAAACTTCTTATCATATTTTCTAACACTATATCTTTAATATTATAGGTAAGAAATGAGTATTCTTTTAATTTACAAATCACCTAATAATGGAATGCACATATACAAACATCCTAAATAATTATAACGCTATTTATTATCTACAAAATGAAATTAAAATTTAAGGGTCTTAAAAACTACATGTTTTTCTTTAACATGACAACAGTTCTTTACAGGGCCTACTAAAGCGTATTGCCATAAAGGATATGCTTGGCGGACGATTGCAAATAGCAATTCTTTTGAAATGTACTTTTTATTGTACACACAGCAGCATATGCTGAGGCAGTGTCCATTTGACTAATAAAGTAATGCAATCTCTTGTTTGTGTTTAATGTTATGTTATAATTTTATATTCTTTAAATTGTTTTTAATCATGTACACTACAATTAGTCAATAAATGTTATTCTTTATTTCTTTTCTAATGAGAGAACACTACTTCACGGTCATTTCGAACAACGATGGTCCCAAAGTCGACTCTAACAGCAGCCGTTACAAGAAGGGAGTTGACTATTATAGATAATTTTGTTGCTAAGATAACAAATAATAATTAATACAATCCTTTCAGTTATACTTGACAAATGTACAATATTTATCTAGATTAGGCCCTAAAATTGACTCTCCGAGATAGTTTTGCGTGGTTGGCATTATACCAATAAAAATGACTATCAAGTCATCACAACTTTACCAGCCAAAGAAAAATTCAGTCAATGTTGCATAATGTTTTACTTCTTAAATGTTTGGGTGAGGAAGGCCAGGGTATATAAAAGTATACTCGCGTGCAAGTAAATCGACTCAAGCCTCAAGTACGCATAACAAGTGATATAACTAAAAAATGACTTATTTTACCTCTATATAATGTTTTACATAATTAAAGCCTAGTAATTAGGCTTTCAAATGGTAGCATAATATCAGTAATTTAAATAAACACTTGTACTTAGAATGCAACTGAACGCAACCTCCCGTAAACTGCTCTGCGCTCTATTCACAACTTGCGCGACACAACCCCCTATAAAACCCCCTGTAATCGTTTTTTTCTTATCAGTCGCTCATTAGACGTTGACCTGAACACATCTCTGCAAATTAAAGCCGTCATTTGAAGAAAATTATGGATACAACACCTGAAGAAGCCGCTCAAGTCGTTGCCCTGTTGCAAGAAGGGTTGAACCAGCGAGAAGTCGCTCGTCGTTTGAATATGAGTCAGTCCGCTGTCTCGAGAGTATACAGAAGGTTTCAAGAGACTGGTGCCTTCACTCGGAGGCCTAATACCAGCCGACGCCGGTGCACCTCGGAGCGTGACGACCGGTTTTTGGTCTCGACCTCTCTCCGAAATCGACACCTTACCGGCGTAGATGTGCAGCAGGAGCTACGTCAAGTTCGCGGGGTGACTGTCAGTCAGTGGACAGTTAGAAGAAGGTTGAAAGAAGCTAACCTTACTCCGAAAAGACCCGCTACAGGCCCGAAGTTGACCACAGCTCATCGTCAAGCACGCCTTCACTTTGCTCGAGAACATTTGGATTGGAGCATAGAGCAATGGCAGTCAGTCCTGTTCACAGATGAGACGAGGATGTGTCTCCATGGCAGCGACAGGAGGTCGGGTATACCGTCGTCCGGTGAACGGTTTTCACAGTGCTGCTTTGTGGAAACCGTTGCATATGGTGGCGGATCTTGCATGATGTGGGCTGGAATTTCCTTAGAAGGCAAAACGGACCTTGTTTTCGTTCCTGGGGGAGGCCGGGGAGGAGGTCTGACCAGTGATCGTTACATTGAAAATGTTCTACTGGATCAAGTTGTCCCTTATCAAGGCTTTATTGGGGAAAATTTCATCTTGATGCATGACAATGCCCGATGTCACACTGCTCGGGCCACACGTGATTTCCTGAACGAAGTTGGAATTCACACTATGCATTGGCCAGCGCTCAGCCCCGATTTAAATCCCATTGAGCACATATGGGACGAGCTCAAAAGGAAAGTTAGAGCGAGGAATCCAGCTCCGACAAACATCAATGAGCTCAAGACTGCGTTGGTAGAAGAGTGGGGTCGAATACCACAATCATCCATTAAAAAGTTGATAAGGTCGATGAAGAATCGCATGAGAGCAGTGATCAGAGCTAGAGGAGGGAATACCAAATATTGACACGAATAATTTTTTTATCTTACGCACATTTTGTTTCATTTAAACACAATAACCCCATACTGTGAAATTGTATGAATTTTCAACATTTTTTACATTATCATTAGCATTAACCTTTTTTACTAAACTACTGAATCGATTTTCATGCAACTTACACCATTTTAAAGCTCAATTACTAGGCTTTAATTATGTAAGACATTATATAGAGGTATAATAAGGAATTTTTTAGTTATATCACTTGTTATGCGTACTTGAGGCTTGAGTCGATTTACTTGCACGCGAGTGTATATAAGGGTCTGGTCCTGAATACAGAGCCCAAAGCTTCTTGCATCGTTCAGTACGATGAGACTTGAGCCCTTAACACGAAGGCAGTGAATCACTCCATTAAATATACCATCGCATATTTTCTGGTTTCAAATCGAAGAGGGCACGCTACTACCAAAGTTGCAAACATAGGTGGCACATACTGCCCACCTAAGAAGTTCCAACTTTGAGAAAGCGCTCCTATCGAATCCAATTAGGATAGGTAGCGTGTAGAAAGATATTCTTTTAGTTTATCAAGATTACACGACAGCGTATATAATTTCAATGCAAGGTAAGGTAGTAATGCTATTTTTTACGTTATAAAGTGTACAGGATGGTCAGAACACTCACCTGATGGTAAGGAGATATGCCCGACCATGACAGAGAGGCATTGAAGGAAAATGATCTGTTGACATGGGAAATGTCATTGGTAGAGGCCAGATCAAGATAACAGATTACCGGAATATCTAGCCCAGAAAGATTTAATGGCGAAGCGATAGATTATTATAATAGCGAAGAAACAAACAAAGAAATCCGTAACCAAATTAAAAATTCCGGCGTAACTCAAACGATTTGCAGCGACAATAGATTGATAGACGTCATATTTTGAAGATTACGACCAATTGATAGACTACTGCTTTAAAAAGGTTCAGAACAAACACGAGATTACTTTAACTTCAAGAAAAATACGTATCTTATTGATGGAACTTAATGAAACACGTAAAAGTAAAAATTACAATATTATCATCATTATCATTGCAGCCAGAAAATGTTTACTGTCCAGCATGGTCCCAGACCAATACCTTCCAATCCACTAGTTGGAGGATACTCGTATCTACATTCATCCCTCTATCGTGTAACGCTACGAAAAACGTACGTTACACGATAGAGGGATGTGTAAGTGTGTAAGTTCAGGAAAGATTGAAAAGCTGTAGAAGTTTTATAAAGTGTGTCGAACCAAAGACCCAGAGGTTGCACATTTGATGGTGGATGGTAACTTTACCATATCCCAGTATCCCCATTGATGAAATACTTTTACCTTCTTAAATCAAAGGGACATAGGGACAGAGAAAGCGTGTTAGTTTTATACTATGTAGTGATGATATTCTAAAAAGAAAAAGACTAGCGTATTCAACTATTAAAGTAAACCGTGTTGTTAAAGGCATACGGATATCTTTCATTCACAAACATGTACTTCCCTGCTTTATTTATTACATATTGTTTAGGCGGATGGCAGTGATGTGCTGGTTCCCTCACCACTCTTAGATGTCTGTCCAGAAGCATACTGACAAAACATTTCTTTGTGTACATACAACGCCAACGGTTTCTAGACCTTGGCGACAGAGAGTAGAAGTAGCTTCTGTACTTCAATAGCACTTTATCATCCACTGTCCTTATAAATGTTACACCTGAAAGAATAACGTTCAGTTCAATAAAAGAGAAGAGTTTTTGAATGCTTACATCATAATTAAAATACCTTTAAAATATGCAGTATAAAAAATCGTAAATTTTTAACAAAATACAATAGGTACATAAAGAAAACACAAATGTAAAAATTTCAATTAATTATCAAATTTATGTATTTGATTAGGTTTAAATATCTTTTACAAACTTTATTTTTATATATATTTTTCTTGGGACTTTCAATATAAAATCCAGCTGTGTATTTATGTTATATGCTTATGAGTGTAATAAGTTTAAGCATCTAGTTATTTCGGCCTTTTTCATTGACGCAGAAACAGTGAATTCACTTAAGATATTAAAAATAGTAAATATTTTTAATTATATTATTCTCACGAACATGGAAGTACCAGTTTTTCGAATATTTTTATTTGGTACTTACCTCTAGCCAGACAATAATGCATCAAACACTTTGAGGAAACATTTTATCATGCTATTAAAATGAAACTCAAATTGACTGTTGATTCACATGTTTAATAACGGTACTTATTGTAAATTAATAAAATTTAGTCTTAAAAACTAAATGCAGTTTTACCTAAACTTTTGACATTCTAAACTTTATCAAATTTTTAAATCTGTAGTTTATAAATACATACTTTAAATACACAAAACAATATTGTAAACCATCCCTGATACACAACATTATTATATTATTACTTTATACATGAACCTATGATCGAAGATGGACGTATAAAAAACAACAGCTTGTCACTTCGAAAAGTACCTTTATGGCGACTATTACTCATATGTGAATTAAGAGTTATCGAAAATTGCCAATGTAGCTCATGAAAATAGTAGATTTATTCATTCTAATATTAAAAGAGTAAATATGTTTGTTGGTATTGAATAGACTCCGAAATAACCAATTTGAAACATTCTTACATCATTGGGAAGGGAGACAATCCCAGGTATTAACTGCTATTTTTCGAAAAAAAAAAACACTGAAACTCGTTCGAAGCTGGGGCGAAAGCAAATAGTATATTTTATAAAACTTTGGTGCCACGTACGATTACGTTTCCGATAAACTCTGTCACTACTGAACCAATTTTATAACTTCCGTCATTTGGCCCAGCTTAGAAGACAGGGTAAATATATCTAAATGATATCTCAATACCTATAAAATAATGTTTTAAAAATCATTTAAAACCTTAATTAAAATATATGATTTGCATATATTTTATTTTAATATCTTTATTAAAGACAAGTATGCAAACGAATATTTTAAATAGAGCGTTCTGTTATACCATAATAATATCAATCATAAACAATATCTGCTTCTTTCGAATGCAACTGATGAAACTAAATAAATGGTTTTTCAAATAGTTTCTGCATTGAGAGGTATTGCCCTACTATTTTTTTACCTATTTGTTGTGATAGATAAGACAATACCAATGCCAACAGGGAGACTTCAAAATATTCAGTGTTGCTACTTTAGTTTTACAAAAAAAATAAGTAGAAAAAACTGCATCGTAATAGAGAAGAACTTGTCGTTAGCATGGCGAAAATTTCCTGTAATGACTATATTTTCAAGGCCATGAACAAGGGGTAGTTAGCTTAATCGTAAAAAGTGCTAGGTCGAGGGGCTAAGATGGCAACACTGTGTATATTCATAAGTTCCTTATAATATGAATAAAATATAACCCGGACACAATTTAACACGTAACATTGAATTTAATAAAAAAATATGGGTCGACTTAAATGTCTTAAAACTGTGATTACGAACGGACTTATTAATGGAGGCGCACATACCTATTTGGGTAAATGCGTGTTTATACGTACACCGAGCTGGCTGTCGTTTAATGACACAGCTATTATATTATCAAGACTAAATTTTTTATACGTCCATGGTTCTACATAGATTATTATTTAATATAAAAACAGAGAATAATAACATATTTAAACACATTATAGTCAAAACTACGTTAAATGCAGTTTGGATAAGACTTTCAATTCCTAATAAAAAGCAGAAAAAAGTGCTTACAATATTAGGTGGTCATTATTATCTCATCATAATAAATGATATCTGCCATCAGGTAGAATAGTATACCTCTTGGGAGGATGTAAGTGCTCCTGAGGCTCATACCTTAGAACATTATAGGGAGTGAACGATAATGCAACGAAGCATGTAGAAGTGTTGATACATCGCCATCTGCTTTTGGACTTTGACTCCTTGGAATAGAAATGATTTTTGTAATGTAACAACTCCCTGCCTCTTGCAGTTTGTATCAGAAAAAGGCCTGCAATTTCATGAAAAAATAGAACATGTAAATAAGAATTACAGTTTTATTACCATAATCTACGTGGGTGGGGTCATGATGAAAAAACGCGATGGCTGAAAAAGTACTTGGTCCCTGTTTTCAATAGAATATGTTCAAATATATTTAAAATATTTGCACGTTACAGTCAAAGGTTATTCATGAAAACTGCCTTTTTGGTACCAAGTGTTCTTTCGTCCCTGGCCATTGCGTTTTTTCTGCACTAATTATCTGCCAGTTTCTGCCTCAAAAATGTAAACTTAATATAAAATACAAATGAAGTAATAATTAAAATATTTAGATTTAATGTTCATCTCTTGTTTTGTTATCCCTGAAGTCAGTTACCAAATATAATCACTACTTGATCCTATTATTATTTTGTTTTATAACGGGAAAAGTACTAAAAGAAATTGATTACATTTACTCACATTGACTATATTCGTTTTAAGAATTCATTGTGAGCTCTTTGTTATACCGAATAAATAATTAAAAACAAATAAAGAATATTTGAATAAAACACAAATTTATCTGATTTTATTTATGACTTAAACTATGTTTAACTATTGATTTTTATGTGTATCCCAGTGGATGTTACAATATAATTCTTACAGCTATGATTGTGCTCGTTAACTTTATTCAAAATGATAAGATCTTCAGTTGCGAAAACGTATGCTTTGCATTTGGGGAATAAAGTACAACTCCACCGATGTCTCTTTTGTCCCACGTAGTGCTTGAAGTAAGTATACTTTTCATAATACAACTGCTTTTTCCCATTCAAAATAGTTATTAAGCGTCCTGAAGTACAAATGAAATATAAAGTAGAATTAAACATTTTATATCGGTGATAAAGATCTTTAAAAGAGGGCGTTTTCACATTTAACGGTTCTACAGCGCATTTCTACTCGTATATAGTGAAAAATATCGTTACTATGTGAGCCAAAAGCTAGCGAATTATCTGTCAAATAAAACAACTTGTTAATATAATTTACGTATAATCAAACTTACTATTATTATATAACATAGTATTTATTATGTAACTTGTTCGTCATGTTTCTAACATTCTATTTGGGAAATATTATCAACTTGGAAAAAAAATGTGATTTAAACAAATTTAATATTTAAATTAAAAATAAAGATTTCAAATTGTCAAAACTTAATATATATTTTATTGATCATACACATTAATACAATAAAACAATTTCTCTACTACAATGCCCAATCCTAATTATGTTAAAATAGCTATATTTTATAGACGCATTCGAGTCGTTGAAAATTTGAACAGCTGACTATTCAAAATTATTCAATTCAGCTATTCAAATAACAGAACAAAAACTAAACTCACACTTTAATATACGTTCCAGCATCGGTAACAACAAATAACTTATGATAATGATTATGCTGGTAATACCCGTCGAGGACATAAAGATCATCATCAAGGATCAGGTAAGCCTTGCATCGGGTTGGTGCAACTCCAACGTCCTTTCTTGCGTACAAAATGTTTGTAAAACGTGTGATTGTTGAACAAAAGCTGTTGTTTTCCGTTTTGTAGGTTTATCAGTGTGCCTTTGGAAAAAAACAAAGTTAGTCTAAATAACATATCGTTCAAAATAGATGATCGAGATCTGCATAATTGGGGTGTTGACTGGGTCTGAAATAAATCTGAAACGTTACTTATTACAGCATGAAATCTATTATGAAATGTTTGAGTATCTCCTAATGGAATATTTTTTAAATTACAAAATAGGTATTAAACCTGCGTCACTGAATAACCTAAAATGCTGCCACCATAGGTTTGCACAGGTCAGGAAGCAGCTCAGTTGATCTGTCAGTAAACACCCCCGTTGGAACAAATTGTTGTATCGGAATAATATTATGAAAGACAGTAACAACTGGTAGTCACTTTTCGGATGTCGAATCCGTGTATTAATTGAAGGCTCTTGCCACTAGAGTATTATATAAAGCCATTCACACGTGTCGAAAAATGGCGACATGTCGGCGCCGATATAAAATTGATTTTTCTATTAACATTTTACTTGGTGCTTAACTCGGCCTAAGTACCACGACAGTGCCATATATTGTCCCGAGTAATAAGAGTATTTTACGCTTCTGAGCTTCAGGATGAGTCCGTAACTACTAATTATCGGTCTAAGAGACTTAAATCTGTCGGCTCGGGTGACGGGCGTAGAAGTGTTGGTATATAACAGGTACTTGTTATTGATTCATCANCTGGCAGCAGAATTATAATAAGTATAACTACTGCTTTGGCAGATATATCATTCAAGCAGAAATAAGTAGGTGCAGTTGCTATCTTATGAATCTTATGATGTAAGTATTAAAACATATTTAAGCAGGTAAAACAGTATAGTAGATTATTAAAATTACCTATTAATAGTTTTCAATTATTTAATCACTCCACATTTCATTCATTCATTCATTTATACTTCTTTTTCGTATTATTGAGCCTAATTTCGCTGAGGACCTGTCGCGGAAAGACAATCGAAAATCCAATGTTTGCGGGCACAGTTATCTCCGCGAGTCCTTGACAGTCTACGGGATAAAGAGTTGTCATAGTACCCGTAGACGACCTATACTCTGTCTCCCTCAGGTACGTAAATTGTGAAGTATTTTTTATACAAAATGTAAAGAAATGTTGTCTATCAACTTTTGTAGCCTCACACCGGATCATTACGAATGTTGTTAGTTTAGTTTATAATCGCCATGCCAATTACGGTGCATTAAAATGTTATTGCTCGGTCATCGTGACTCGGTTTTGTTGGAAAACGATTAAAACATCACTTATCTTCTATGACTAAGTAACATACGCATTTTATCCTTGTTTTGTGCACGTAAAAGTGACCTTTTGAGCACCCCATTGGGGTAAAAGGATTAAAATAATCTAATCACCCTTAATTTTATTTGTGAGTGGAAGCAGTATATTAAAATTGGTAATGGAAATAAAATACCATATCGGTATTTCTCTTAAATAGAATATCAGCATACATTAACCATTAAAATACTAACCAAATTATGTAATTAAATAAAAAAATATTCTACTTCTTTTAATAAAAATTGAGCAGAAGGGAGGGAGGGAGGAACATTGTTTAAAAAATATAATTCTTTAACCATATCCATAAAATAAATTAAATTAAATAAAAATTCATATTTAATTATATTTTTTAAACCTTAATACCAATAAATTGTTTAACAAAGAGAATTAAGTAAAAGTGGTAAAATAGCATTCATTAATTAATATTAATTATTATCCATATACTATTCTATTATTTTTACCTTAAATCACACAGACGTAATAAAGTCCATATGAACCACAAATCAATATTGTACTTTGATCTCAAAACATATACGAGTAACAGTTTGCAGAAAATTAGGCTCAAGTTAAAAAGATTTTATTAAAGTGGTATAAAGTCCAAAAATCGATGACGTTTTCTTTAATCCGCAAGTGCAAAGTCCAAAACTTGAGATGACGTTGATTTATAAAATCAGACCATTTTATATCAAGTTATGCATGTTATTAAGCTTGCTTTTGTAAGTGTGACGCACGTTTCCAAAAGCATCCTGAGTCCGTGTATATGTTACTACAGATATATAAAACAACTTCATATTATGAGCATTTTTGCAAAAGTGTACTTAGGTATAGCCTGACTCATGAACAATCAGATCAATCGTGGTGACAGGAGTCATAATCACTTGAAGACTCTTTGAAACGGCTGGACCGATTTGTACGGGACTTTTTTTGACAGATAGCTAATGTAATAAGGAAAACATAGACTACATTTATTTTAGTGTTTTAGAAAAATAAAGTTCAACTCTCGACAAAAAAAAGCGCAGCTCTCGACGAATATCTTATACCGTGGGTAACACCCAAGGGCGGATCCAGGTTAGGCGCCAGGACCCCTCCTGGCGCCTAAGATAGTAGTAGTCAAGTTAAGAACTTACAAGGTATTTTATTAATGTACGTTAGTATAGTACTTAAAAATAGCTCAGGGGGTAATGACTCCCATGACCCCTCCCCCTGGATCCGTCGTTGGTAACACCGCGGGGCACAGCTAGTTATATAATAATGTAGCAAAACAGATACTACTTCTTTGTCTTCTATTTTTCTTTCATTTACTTTATACATTTCGGGTAAATCGGTGTGTTATGGCATGGCATAATAAAGGTTAAGTCGACTGCGAAAAAGTGCTAACCTTACTCTGTTGAAATGCTTGCCTTTACAGCTCCCCCATGCAAGTGGCGAGTGCAGATAGACCTTTAAATGTTATGAAACAAACCTAAGGGCACTACAGAGCGAGACTCAAACTTTAGCTTAGGGTTTTGCAGGAATGGTGAAGTAACCAGGATGTTCGAATGCCACCCGTCAGTAACGCGAATAGAGATAGCTGTGACACTTTTAACTACTAAACAGCTTAGTAAGTAGTTCCATTAATAAGATTCTTAAATAAGAATACTAAGTAAAAAATCACATAAAGATGTAATCAAGTTCGTGTATCGTGACCTCTGACAGCTCGTTAATTTTGTGGCACGTGCTGCCCGATGAATATTTAACAAATTGAATTAAACCACTACTATTGTGTTTAGTTTAAAAATTAATGAGGCGATTGTTTATATATTTTATCATCTATTGAAGCCTATAACGCCCCACTACAGGTCTCTCCACATCATCAATATTTGCTTATTAAACGTCCCCACCGAGAGGCCAATACACCCGTAAAGAGTGTAGGTATAGGCCTTAGTCATCCACGCGGGCCCAGTGCGGATTTGAATCTCTTCGTAGGCATGCGCCTGACGATGTTTTCCTTCACCGCAAGAACGTCGGATAAACGTACATATAATTTCGAAAAATCGAAAAGACATTAGTGCGTGGCCAGATTTGAACCTGCACGCCAAATCGTAACGCAACAGTCGACACCAATGAGCCACCGACGCTTTATTTATAATTTTAATAACTCAATGTATATGTGATAATAACACATTTTTAGAAGAGCCTCAATTGAATAATAAATGTAAATAAACGAAATGGCTCTTTTTGGCAATAAAGTCTTTCAGTCAATTGTCTTAATTGCTTAGACGTTAATTAGGGACATTGTTATTTCTACTATTTCAAGCTTTAATATATTAGTGCCCCTAAATAAGCATTTAAACGTTACGCAGCTTTGAACTATACGGCATGTTGCTCTTCTGTGATGTCGTGAGGTAGTTTGTCTTGTTACTTTTTAAAATACCCGCTGAAAAGGGAAAAACAATTCCAAGCCATATAGTGCAAGCAAACATTGTATACTTTTCATGGTATTGCAGGCGGGAGACAAGCAGTACCTCATGTGTCAATCCGTTGAGGCTGCAGCAGGAAACAGAAATCTCCATACATACATACGCTTGAAAAACATAGCCCACCTAAGGACAAAAATAATGATATATTTACGAGAAGTATATAAAGACATGTTCGGAATTCTTTTGAAACTATCGCTAATATATTTTCTTCGAACATACAATTAATACATTTATTGATAGAACTTACCAATGTTCAAGGAATATTATTTCCTATTTTATGTTACCTATGAAAGTAGGTATAGTAAGTAACAATGATTTACATATTAACGAAAAATGAATTTACATATTTGTTTGTTCTAAATACAAGTTTATACATAATACCTAACCAGTCTCATAAAGTCTCAAGTGTATGACACGTGCATGGTTTTGATGGGATTATAATTTGATAACCAGCCAAATGTTGATAAAATTTAACTAACGAAAGAAAATCATGAAGTGTGCATTGAAATTTCATGGTTGGACTGACTGTGCAAACTGTTTAAGACACAAGTGCTACTTAGAAATTGATTTTAATTAAAATTAATAAATACAAAACTATTTTATAAAACAGAAAACTCGATTTACAAACAATATAATATCTATAAAAGGTATTAAGTTTCTGTTTGATAGGTATTAATGTTATTTTCAATAGGTATTAATGTTCTTCTTATAGGGCCACATAATTCATTTGTTAATGTATTTTTTTTATTAAATTTCAATATGATTCCCAGCGTACAACTCTGGTGAATAAGCCTCAGGCAGCCCGTCAAGTCGCTCGCCCAGCAAGGCGTGTTATACACTCGGAGTTTGCACCAGATGATAAAGCATTAGCATAGCATATCAGCTACAGCCCACTGTCGGATTCAACGCTGAGCTCCTTTTTCGGATTGAATTTCGCTGTTGGCGTTTACAGCTTTACTTTGCAAAAAAAAATATGCAATAATCCTAATAGCGTCCCAGAGTTGGATTCGAACCTCTGGTAATTTTGTTGTGTTTTTCTAAATGTCGACCCTCTGCGATTGAAAGAAAGAAAGAAAAAGATTTATTTTGGAATAATTTCACAGTAAATATTAAGAACTGCTCCCATAAAAGATGTTATAAGAGACATCCTCCTCCGTACGCTTACACTAAAGAACGTGCTTATGTACATACACGGATAATGTATATAATATAACATAAATACAAAAACCAAATACAAGGATATAGACACAAATAGGATAATATTAAGTTATAATAATAATAACATTAAAATTAATAATCACTGTATGTGTGTGTGTGCGCTTATGTATGTGTGAGTGTGGGGGGTGTAAGTGTTAGCGTGAGTGCGTTCCAGGGTGCAAGCGAGTGTGCTTGCGATGGTAATGACAGCGAAAAATATCACCTACATTACACTTTTTCTCTAACAGTCTCAAAGAAACAAACTTATGTCGAGAGGTGGCAATGTGACGCAAAGCGCGCTCATGCAGGTTAATACGCGGCGCATAACAATAATTAACGAACGTATGACGTATGCGCAGCCCAGACCTTGACATCGCATCTCATGTCTCGCATCATTATGCTAAGAAACACGGTGTAGGGGGGCCTTTAGCTGCGGTTTCATAGTTAATGAGATTCGTCTCAATCAGTTATACTGGCACGGACGTTATAGATTATTGTCTTGTCCTTACATTATGTGTGGGCTTATAAACCCCTATTTTTTATGGAAAGGCAAAGAAGTAAACGATTTATCTAATATGGTAAGTGATATCGCTACCCATGGCCACTCATCACTCAGCTACGAGTATGTTGCCAAACAAAAAATGGAGGAGATAGAAAATATTACAGATGAGGAGTTTTTGGCCTCCGATAAGGAGGTTGGAGAAGGGAGGAGGTGCCAGTGTTTTGTAAGGCCATTTGTCTTATTCCTCTATTATAGAGCGTAAGTCTTTAACAACTAAAATATTTATATAATGTTAGATTTACGATAGTGCGAGATAAAGAATTGTCGCAGTGATCAGTTGTTGGATAGGTAACCAGAAAATTCTGATTTGATTACCTCCGTACTTTGGAAGACACTTAAAGCCTAATGTACCGGCGACTTTTTAAGAAGATGGCGGATAAAACACACCGTAAAGGAGAGTACCGGGTAATTGCCGAGGTCTCGAACTTAAGTATATACTTTAAGGCTAAGGATGGTCGTGGTCAGGACTTGAAACATTAGCGTAGTGTGTTAACGGTCAAAGAATCGCGTCTGTCCCCATAAACAATAGATTTTCTATTGTCAAATTTTACACAAGAAATAAGGAAGCGTCAACAGTAACAATAGTCTAGGACTGTGTTGTAGCTATTAGCACCCATCTCTAGTAGATGAGCGTTTCACACAGTACGTTATTTGCGCGTTTTATGTTACGTACATTGTGCGATACGTCTTCGATCAGGTAAGTATTTTCTTGTTGTCAAAGCAATGGCTATCACTCATCATTATCCTGGCCTTAGTCGCCGACGCGGGCCCAGTGCAGATTGGCCGACTTCACGCACAACCTTTAAATTTATTTGCAGGCGTGCCCAGGTTTCCTCACGATGTTTTAACTTATAAACGTATATTGTCGGATAAACGTACATATAATTTCGGCAATTCGAAAAGATTTTTTTTGTCAATGACGATATTGAAAACCTACACCCTTCATATATGAAGGCAACAGTTCACACCAATAAGCCACCAACTCAAGCTAGCAATAATATGATGACAAAGTAAAAGATTATTAATAACAGAATTCGTACTCTGAGGCTTCCTTTTTGAGTGTTGACTACAACCTTTTTAGGCAGCTAGATATAGTCTGCCTAAAGCGCCTGGTGACAATTAAACCATTGAATTTATGAATTTAAAGAACATTGATTCTTTATATTTTTCAGCCTGATTAATACATGCTCTTTATTTATGGAAATAAGTTGTTGACTCACGCACATTCTTGCAATGTCATGTTTTGTTTTAATATTGGTTTGTATTATTGTCATATGGAGACATGTGAATCACTTTATTTTCATTGGTTGCGTTACTCATAAATCTAATACTGCATACCCTTTTCACTTATACATTTGACATGTGGTGCTTATTTAAGTTATTTTACTTGACGATTATAAAAGGTGAATTTATTGTGTGCAAACGTAACAAAGATTTTTTTTCCTACAACAAGTATGTTAAGATCATAAAATATTATTGATAAGGAAAATAAAGTTTATCTGATAAAATGAATCGGATCTTTTGAGTCAAGGGATTGCTATAGCGAAAAAAAATGAGCGTGTAAGATTAAACGGGCCTACATCATAAGTTCATAACAATCATAACGATAGTTTGAGATATGGAGTTGTAATAAATTTCAAAATAACCGTTAAGTACTTATTTATTTTAAAATCAGTCAATATCTCAATAGTAACAAAATCATATAGCGGCCTGTAATCATTAGGTAATTGTGTCTTTTTGTTATTATTTATTATGGTAGCGACACTTTTTAAACAGAATAAGTAATATTTTGATATTTCCTTTAAAAATTACCTTTACACGCCAATGACATCTATGCGCCAGAAACAATAGATTTTCTACTGTCTGGATTCCTGGCGTCCATACGTCATGCCCTTTTCCGGAAAGGTAGGAATCACAGCATTTAATTTACTTTGACAATTCTAAACCTATTTAAAATAATATTGGGACGTGTAGATCTCAACAAAAATCAGAATAAGAAAATAATGCGTTCAAATTATCAGATTTTATCCTTGAAATAACTGTATAAAATGTTACCGAAGTAAGAATAAATTATTTTAACTTCCTTGTATGAGAATTTTCAAACTTTATAATCTTATTATGTGCCTTAATTGATTTAAAATAAGGGTCAAACTTAAGCAGGTAAAGCACGTGTAGATACAGAATTAATAAATCTATTTTTAGTAACCGAATGGTGCAAAAAATATAAATGGTTACGTAGTATATGAACAAATTTTTTATGGAAATTAATTAACAAGCATTCCATGGGATAAACTTGCTTACAAGGCTGCTTGCTTAAATTTTTTTATTATTTTAACTGACAAATGTTGGAAATAGACAAGCAAAAGTATAACATCCGCACATTTCATATTAATAATATATTTATTTATTCATTTTTATATACATTTGCGATGCCATGTTGTTTAGATTTCCAAACAAATTGTAAAGTCTGAGATACTTTTCATAACTTGTCATTGAGAATGGAAATGATCTCAGATAAATATAAGGTACTTATTTTTGCAACTCCTTGTTGAACTTTGAAATGATGATAATTGAACTTCTATATCTACACAAATTCAAATAGTTACAATCAGGCTTTCTTACTGTTTATTTACTAATAACCTATCCATTACCAAGATCTTTCTTTTTAAAACTGAAATTATGTACTCTCTCTAAAAAAGTTATGTTCATACAAGTAAACATTTACGTGAAGACTATTTATTTTAAATTACTTCGAAACGAGATTAAAATTGCCTTCGTTATCATATCTTTGTCGTGAGGGGTTCGGTCCAAATTCCCCATACCCATGCATTTCGGAAAAGCTTTACACGGGTTGATTTCCCAGACTTTTCTGAACGTGGGCAGTGATTAGCTTCAATTTTGTTGCATTACTTTTGTTCGCCGCAGTTCCATACAGATTGCCCAGGGTTCGCCGGACGCAAGAGAACAAACTTTACGGGACACGGTAATAAGTATTGTTAGTAGTTAAATTTAAATTCAGCCAATAAGCCACCTGAAAATTAGTTTAACTAGTTCAGGCTACATTTTAGTTTTTCTTTATCTAAGCGAAACAAGAACTTAGAAGGTATAGGTATTTGTTTGTTTATGATGAAATGAATGATATTGGATTTGATTTAAATGTATAAATCAGAGAAAAACATGAGTAGCTACACCTTTGGGTATGAGCTACAATAATTGTTGAAGCGGCGAGATTGTTATGTGAGATCTCAAGGTTGTTCATAAAATGTAGAAAACCAGTTTGAGCGGTAGGACTGATGACTGGGCTCTTTTACCGCAAAATACTAGCCTTTATCATGTTAATAAATAAGGTGAACTTTTTGCCATTTATGCTGGGAATTTTCTGTTGATTACAGGAAAAACCTAAGTTAAATACATCCAGGTTGCAGGCTCTGTATAAAAGTTCGTGAAACAAACGAATATGATAATCAGACCTATCAGGTTTCAAAATTATCACCTCACTCTGATATGTTTTATGTTAGCGACCGCAGCCTGCAACACAGTCATCAACTAACGTGCCCGACCAATCTAAACATATTTTTAAATATAACGTGATTTCAACTGCTAATATATTCTTGTTTAAAAGATCCTAAGATGTCAACCGTTAGCAAATTTATAAAGCTCTAAGCAGGAACATCCTAGTCATCAAAATTCATATTTTATTTCTATCATATGCATTTTATAATCTTACTGAAAAAATGCGTTTGGATAAAGCCGAAATCTTTCTTCACTGGAATATCTTTCATCTTTTCCTTGGATTAAGATTTAAGATAAGAAATAATGCAAATACAGCTGTCCAAACCATTTTACCAAACGAGTTTCTTGTAATACGTCTTAATTGACGTCATATTTAAAACCCACGAAATCAATGCGATAGTCTTTTTTATCGACTGCTAAACCCTTGTGCTAAACGTATGTCAAAACACTGCATATATTTTAGGTACCTACACAAAAAATACTTGCACTTAAAATATTAATTAGAAATAATCTCTGAAATGAGTCCCAAGATTGGAAATATGTCCCGACTAAGTTTTTCCAGCAGTTAATTTAATGTTCGCTCTCCTTAGGTGGTACCACGGAATTAATATTCCTGTTATCATTATGTGGGTGGGACACTGAAGTAAAATTCCTAGCTTCGGGTAGGCCGTTGTTTCATACTTTTCAAGCCCTGTTTATACAAATATATTATTATATAGATCTGTCTCGTGTGAAATATTGTAAACTAGTTTCAATCGGTTCTTATCGTAGAACTTGGTATAAATTGTGTCACTCGGCCTTACAATAAACAAATGACGATCCTTAAAGATTCGCAGTTGAATTTGTAAAATATAACTAACATTCTTGAAAGTAGTGGATAATCCACCTTAGTAGTTAGTAGTAGGCACCTTATGCACAAGAAATTGCAATCGACAACTCCGGGTCGAGTTCACAGCAAGTGCACCTATCTCTGGTACATGATTCAGTAAGGAAGGATGTAGGGTGTCCAAATAATATATAACATACTACCTAATAAATTTTAACGATGGACCCATTTACGGCTATGTCTCATCATCATCATCATCATCAGCTCATTAAACGTCCCCACCGAGGGGCACGAGCCTACCGTATAGGGTGATAGGCCTTAGTCGTCCACGCGGGCCAGTGCGGATTGGACGACTTCACACACAACCTTCGAATCTCTTCGCAGGCGTGCATGAAGGTTTCCTCACGATGTTTTCCTTCACCGTAGAGCGTAGGATAACGTACATATATTTTTCGAAAATTCGAAAATACATTGGTACGTGTCGGGATTTGAACCTCAGCCCTTCCGGTAGGAAGGCGACAGTCCACACCACTGAGCCAACGACGCTCTTACGGCTATGTCTATAATGATGAAATTTTAATTTAAATATTTAAATAACTGCTGATATATGTATAAACTCAAATCTCTCTTCTAGGATAGTCTGTGCTCAAGAGAAAGCCAATCATAAAAAAGGATACCACTTTGTAATCTTTTTTGTCATCGTTGTGTATGTAGAGATCACAGCATCCGGTATCAGGCAAGCTTATCGTTAATGGTTCATTAAATGTAGCCTTAACACCACCACAATGTAAAACTTATATTTTTTATCAGGCGTTTATCTGAATTTTTTGCTTATCACCGTAATCGGCTGCTGACTAGATTTATTTAAAGTTATCATGTCGCATAAAGTCGATAAAAGATATTTTTATTGTTCAGTATTTACAACAAAATTGATTTATTCAATACTTGTTATAAGTACATGTTTCATTTGACTGTCCGTAAAACACCGTTTTCGGTTTTTTTTTTTTCAACTTATATGTTAGTATAGTTACTAGTCCGAGTTAAGAAAAATATCGCGTGTCCATACAGAAATATTTTAACTTATATAATACGCGAGCTTACCGGCTCTTGTTAGTTGATTCAACTTTCCGAACCGGTACCTAGTATGTAGTTCATATATTTATTAAGTTTAAAGCATATTTGTCAATTCACAATATCGCATCCTCGTTAAACCTCGAGTTTTTTTTTAAACTTTAATAGGTGAATATGACCTTTATTGACTTAGAATAGAGTTGCAAATGAACTAAACTAAAAACCATAATGAGTATAGCCACATTGAATCTAATTAATTAACTCTCTTTCTTCAAGTTGCAAAAATGAACTTTAACAAAATAAGATAAGAGCTCATCACCACAAAATAAGAACTTGTAATCGGAAAAGTGATTTATGAATGTACCATAAAAGCACGAAACGTTTTTTAAATGAACCTATAGGTACCTATCTCATCTCATTCGTAAAAAACCTTATTTAGGTATTCATATAAATATAGAATAATTTTTGTTTTTATGTTTACTTAATGTATTAGTTAAATGTAGTTAACAATGATTTAGCTATAAAATTCAATGCCGGCCATCGACAACCTTCATAGCCTCATCATAAACCATAGAGCCCCGTTAAATAAAAACTGAAGGTTTTTACGTTACGGGTGTTTGCATTAATACTTATAACGTGTGCGTTTGTTTATAATTTATCATTATGGACAGGACAGTCGAAGCATAAAAAACATGCGTTATGCAATAACTGTTCTGATTGTATGTTAGGTGGTAATCAAGCATGCCATCATAGATAACTGTCGTCCAATAATACTATCGCCGTGATCCCAAAGGGTAGGGACAGTGCAGTTGCTAAATTGTTATGTAACGATGTTAAATCACATTATCCAGTAATTGCAATGCTTATATGACTTTTAAGCCCGAAGCACGTTTTCACCAAAGGCACTGTTTCGCGTTTGGTATACAGATGTGTTAGAGTGGGGAGCAAAATGAGAGTGATCGAAGTACCCACGCAGATAGTCTTCCTCCAGATCGACTAGCAAGAGACAAATAAAGAGGATAAAGATCCATTACTTACCCTTATCCTCAACACCCCGTAGTAGCCCAATATTGAACTTAAGAATGAAGAAGAGAAGAAAAACATTGTACAACTTAAGACATACTCCGCGATATTAAAGCCTTTGCCATAATTTGCAAGCTTGGCAGATTGGAGATAACAGAACCGTATAAAAGGTTCAGATGATTGAGAGACCGTTGCATCAATTTTCTTCTGAATACTGTCCCGAAGCTGCCTCTAGCGGCACCTACTGGTAGAGTTCTGGTTGCCATAATTGAATCTTAATCTATCGTCACCACATTTGAAGCGTGAAGCTCAAGACCGAACTGGATGGCGCAAGACTGTGGATGCCCTCTGCCCCATCCAGGGGACATAGAATACAAGTCACCACATACCATAAAGCACTATATGTGTTGTATATGTGTGCAGTGGATTGAGTTGTGTGTGTAGGGGCGTGGGTGTCGGCATTGGTATCTGTGCGATACGCGCGACCCCGACCCGCCCCGTCTGCAGATAATAGTCTGTCCCGAACGTGTTTATCGTCTTCAAAACAATATACTATATCTATTATTCATATATAAACGTTAAAGATTCACCTATTTCTACCGCAACGACACCATATGCTTTTGGTAAAGCTGTGTTTAGGTTGAAGGATGACATAGGAATGATATCATTGACCGTATTGTGTTGCTCTGGTCTACATCGAAATGCTTATCAAGAGAACTTTGTGAGTAATCTGTAAAGGCCTATTTTTCTAACTGACTACTGCTGTTGGCCGCAGATGGCCTTTACAGCTTCACCGGGCAATGCTGTCAAGGCCATCGACAGTTAACAGAAAAGTCCCATCGAAAGTGAAAGCTTTTCTCGATGATATTATTGGTACATTTAGTTTTACGTGGAATTAGCGATAACTTAACCCGAAAACAAAAATGATAAAGAGTGCTGTTATCTTTCGTTCGTATGATATGAATAAATAATATTTACTAGATAGCTACTTTAGTTACAGAAATCTTCGAAATAGAATGTTTTGTTTAATAACTATGGAACTATAGTATAATTTTGTCATGAACAATAAGATTCTACTTAACATTAAGCATTCTATCCTGTTTATGTGAATAATTTAAATACCAAATTATTATTTTAAAATGCTTTGTCAAAGCAACCAATCTTAAAATGTACCTATTTTCTTAAAATCTTAAAATGACCTTAATGTTTTTAACTTTTTGCCACAATTTTTGTATTAAATTTCTATATCACAACATAAACAAAAACGTTTACAGAGGTAAGACATTGTATTTATCTACATTATCTTATTTTTATATACTACGCAGCTTATATGTTTCTTTTAACGGTAAATGAAAAATCATATGACAATTATTACTTATCTACGAGTGTGCAACCTAACCTACCGCAAAAGGATACGCAATTACGTGTTCACACAATATGATGTACAACAAAGGGACAAAGAGAGTTCAGTGGTTTATACTGACAGCTAATTAGTCATTGCAAATGGCATGTTATAACATAATGTATACGGCAGAAGCTGGGAGTCGACCAGCTGCTGCGAAATGTGTCGGCCATCGAAATTGCATCCGTTGCATTTCCGATAATGCGTTAGTCATCGAGGGCGTAGGAGACTGTGCACTAATCTCGCCTGACACCATACAGCTCATTCATAGCCGCTCCTAATCGTATACTCAGCAGATTTTCACTGAAACGGATGTTGTTACATTACATACGTGGTCAACATTCAGTCGCAATCGAACCGCGCACCGGTAAGGTCGTGCCTCCGCCACTCGACGCCGCCGTGACGGAACCGTAAACAAAACAAGCGCGGGCCACACAATTAGTGATAAAAACCCAAACAGCACCCGGAAACGATGCAACTATCGGTTGTTGCCACCTAAATATTTGCCGTGTTATTCGAGTCGATTCGGTAACATCTCAACCGAGCCGGGTGTCAGTGATAACGATAACAGTCGACGCAAAAGTTAATTCGAGTATATTATGTCACCTGCTAGTAAATAATACGGTTTGAGTCTTTAATAATCTGTGGGTGCTTATTGAGTCGTGTTCAGTTGTTGGTGCCGGTTTGGATTGAGCATCTGTGGGAATCGGAAAATGCCAGTGCTCGGTTACGAGAGCATGGCGAGTCAGGACATGTGCATGATGGGTTACGGCTCAGAGTATATGCTGCCGACGTCTTCTTGGGAGAAAGCTCAGGACCATTACAGCTTCGCGTGTAGAAGCGTGGAGAACTCGCACACTGCTAACGACGTCAAATATAGCGAAGGTTTGTTTGTTCATTGATTAGTGAGAAATAATGCTATTTTCCTTAATCTATAAGCCATCATATGTGTAGATTACGAATATTAAGTTTTAAAGCGTTAAGGGTTTATTTATCGGTCTTATTGACATGTATTTCAGTTTCAATAAGGTATAGTTATATATTATTAAAATTACGTCACGTATTACGAGTACTAGGCTAGCTTATCCCGCGGCTTCATTCGCTTTAAAATCGGGGTAACACTGTTCCTCTTTCTTGGTTACGTTAAAACAGAATATTTTTATCACGCTGCCCTCTTTACATCGATTTTTGGCTTCCTACCTTGAAAACTGCGAAAAGTCCTACATAGAATTAAAATTAGGACTCTGTGGCCGATTTCCGAAAAAATAATAAAAATTATATCGTATCAACTGAACTTAAGCCTTTTTTCCCTAAAATAGCACGTAGCTATTCTTTAAGATAATGTTTACCGGTATGACGATTACGTTACATGTTATTATAATGGTCATGAGTATAATAAAAATCAATAGCACCATTTTTTATTATTATGTGGGATGATACAATAGTTCTTTGACTATCCAGCAAAAAGAGTAAACATTAACAGAAAGGCAAACAAAAAATCTAATTACTATATTTGCTTGAAATGATGTCTTCGATCGTAACCTTTTTAAACCATCTTGTCTTTTATGTACAGTGTCTGTGTTGTTTATGCTATTTATAATGCAAAGCAAAGAAAGAGTCGGTGGCTCATTGGTGTGGACTGTTGCCTCCCGATCTGGAGGGCACAGGTTCAAATCCCGCCATGTACCAATGTGTTTTCGAATTTTCGTATTATATGTACGTTATCCGATGCTCTTACAGTGAAGGAAACCATCGTGAGAAACACAAAGGTTGTGCGTGAAGTCGCCCAATCCGCATTGGACCCGCGTGGACAACTAAGGCCTATAGACCCTTTACGAGGCTCGTGCCTAATCTATTTTTTGTGACCACTAAAGTTGTAACTGGTGTTTAAAGGGCTGATATATCCCTTTTACTCTGAGCAATAAAGTGCATTGAACTTAACATACCAAAGATACTGTGTAATACAATATCTAAACTTTTATGAAAAGTTTACTTTCCGCTTGCATTGCATATTTTATGAAAAGTTTACTTTCCGCTTGCATTGCATATTTTATGAAAAGTTTACTTTCCGCTTGCATTGCATATTTTATGAAAAATTTACTTTCCGCTTGCAATGAATATGTCAGTGTTTTATGTATAACGTATCTATCACAAACACATTATAAAACAAAGTCGCTATCCGCTGTATGACTGTCTGTCTCTGTAGATCTTTAAAATTACGCAACGAATCTTGATGCGGTTTTTTGAAAGATAGATTATTTGATATATTTGACATTGTATGAAACATCGAACTATAATAGTCGGTTTTAACGGGAAGTCTTACCTAAATTGACAATGTAAATTTTACTAACTATAACTTTACGAGATAATTAGAAATAATTAGATTAGAGTAAAATACTGCATATTTTACACATTAAAAGGTTTACAAAAATCCGCGATGTTATGTGTCTTTCTCTTAGGAACAACCCATAATAACCATTTTATGGCTTATAGTCTTAAAACATATATATTCATATCATATGATAGTATTAAAATACTAAAGTGTATTTTGGTTTCTCGTCAAAACGTGGTAGTCAGCTTTAATTTTTTTTGTAATATATTTAATATCAGTATTGCACCCGTGCGAAGCCGGGGCGGTTCGCTAGGAAGATTATATTTTGCAGAAACACAAAGACTGAAAATGTCAGCAACAATTTTGAGTACATCTAACAGACGTTTTAAATTACTAACGAATAGATAATGTTTATTGTGCAAGATCAGTAGGTAATATACAAAATAAATTGCATCAATATGTAAAAAATGTGCGAAATTATAAAACTCTGTCGTGTTAAAAACTGTGTTCTAGAACAAGTTTTTAAATCTGCTATGTACATTGAATATATACGAGTAAGTGTATAATTGATTATTCGTAGCATATATGTTCACGTATTTTAGCTTTTTTAAAGACAAGTGTTATTTAGTACCTACTTATAAGAAAGAAAGAACAGGTAAGAAATAATTCTACAATACTAGCCATACTGCAATTAGAGGCTATGCCCTGTTGTGGAACGTTAACAGCTGGTTAAATGTGAGAATTTCACTAACGTTTTAGTATCAGTCGTAATGTGGTTGCAAGTATGAGTATGTTTATCAATTGCATCCGGTTTGCCAGCACGCTTAGATTTAATATGCGTGCTATTTATATTTATCTATATCCATACATAATAATAGTATTTATAACTGTATTAAATCAGCTACACACGCCTAATAAGAAGTCGGCTAAATGATGAGACGTAACTGTTGTAACCATAAATAAATAATATTTATTATAACATATGGATATGTTTAAATGTATATTTGAAAATTATAAGATATATAAAAAAAGAAAATGGTTTAATGAAAACGCAGTTAAAAATGGCGTAAAATAATAAAACTTCATGATATCATTATCAACCTGTCTTGACACTTATCTTTTTATTGAATAACCACTCTTATCACACAATATCAAGTCATAGTTTAGTTAGGTTGTTTAGATTTTAATGCTAATTGGTAATAAAGGTAAATTGGTACTGTTTTGTACTATAGCACTCGAGTGACGCCGACGCAACATTAAAAGAAGATCGGCCCCAAATTATAACATAAATATGATTATTGGTCTATATTCTATGTGATGATGACAAAAATCTAAACAAATATAATTACCAACATTCAGACATATCCAGATCCATGATCTATGCGGCAACCTCTGAAAAAGTTACAAGAGTTTCAATCGAGCCAAACTTGTAGTGGTAGACTCGATACTGATTCGTCTAGGTAGGTACCACGGCAGTGCCAGATATTGTCCCGTGAAACAGGAGTGCTATGCACCTTTGTTTTTCGTGATGAGGGCACTGTAGCTAACTAAATTACCGGGTATAAGAGATCTTACATCTGTTGTCTCTAGTGTCGGGCGCAGTGTGGCATTCATCATCATCAGCTCTTAAACGTCCCACCGAGGGGCACGAGCCTGCCCGTATAGGGTGATTAGGCCTTAGTCGCCACGCGGGCCCAGTGCGGATTGGACGACTTCACACACAACCTTCGAATCTCTTCGCAGGTGTGCATGAGGTTTCTCACGATGTTTTCCTTCACCGTAAGAGCGTCGGATAACGTACATATATTTTTCGAAATTGGAAAACACATTGGTACGTGTTCGGGATTTGAACCTGAGCCGAGCTGAGGAAGGCGAAGTCCACACCATTGAGCCACCGACGCTCTAGTGTGCAGTGTTGGAGAATAATAACCGTCTATCAGTTGTTGGTCTCCTTCATTGCTGCTCTGTCATGGTCAGGCGTATCACTTACCATATCAGCAGGCCGATCGCGCTAAATTTTGACAGCTATAACGTCACCAGTGTCACCACACTTGGAATGAAATACAACTTTTTGGTCAATTTTATATCGCGCTAATCATTTGACAGATAGTTCAGACGAAATTGAAAATGTCTGTTACAGGATCGAAAGGATATCGTAACTACACCAATATTAGGTATCATAGAACGTTTCGTTTTAAAATAACGCAATCGGCCTGTAGGTGAGAGTCCTGACCTTTCTGTCCGAGGGGCATGAGCCTACCCGTATAGGCCTTAGTCGTCCACGCGGGTTGGACAACTTCACGCACAACCTTTGAATCTCTTCGCAGGCGTGCGCAGGTTTCCTGACGATGTTTTTCCTTCTCCGTAACAGCGTCGGATAACTTACACATAATTTCGAAAATTCGAAAACACATTGGTACTTGGCGGGATTTGAACCTCAGCCCTCCCGGTAGAAGGTAAGAGCCCACACCATTGAGCCACCGACGCTCCAAGACATAACGTAACCTCTATTTAAGAAGCAAAATCTCTAATCGAACCGTTATTGTTACAGATAGCGACATACAACTGGAAACTAGCAGTAGTGAAGCGAGCGCGACCAGCTCCACGCCGCTGTCTCAGCACTGCGCGATCTGCGGGGACCGGGCTACCGGCAAACACTATGGGGCCTCCTCCTGCGACGGGTGCAAGGGCTTCTTCAGGAGGAGCGTCAGGAAAAACCATCTGTACACATGCAGGTAAGCCAAAGGTTAACAAACCGCACACGATAACCTTTGTTTTGTTGTTGTCGTTCAGCATCATCACCTCATTAAACGTCCCCACCGAGGAGGTCCCTACCCGTATAGGGTGTTTAGGCCATAGCCGTCTACGTGGCCCCAGTGCGGATAGGCCGACTTCACGCACAACCTTTAAATCTCTTCGCAGGCGTTTTGCTTTATATAATTTCGAAAATTCGAAAAAACATTGGTACGTGGCGGGATTTGAACCTCAGCCCTCCCGGTAGGAGGGCCGGGGCTCAAGGCCGGGCAGGCTCGAGCCCCTCGGTGGGGACGTTTAATGAGCTGATGATGATGATAGTTAGGTATTGAAAAGTTATGTTCATCTTGGTGCATCAATAAATATGTAAATCATTCTACTTACAATAATGTATACTAAAGATAAGAAATAATGATGAGTAAATATGTCGGACAAATTTCCAATCTAGTCTCAACAACAGTAATTAGTATTTGTGTAATTTAATGAGGTAGCAAACTATCTTTATTATCAACAATAGGATTTATACCGTTTCTTGTGTTAGCAATATATTTAAATCAATGGTTACCAGTTATTACATTTCAACACTCTATTCGGCCACGAGATTATCTTAGAGAATAATGCGCAGAAAAAAAACAAAAAGGTTATAAATCGGCTTAAATAATAAAAAAGGGAATTACAGAATATATATCATCATCATCAGCTCATTAAACGTCCCCACCGAGGGGCACGAGCCTACCCGTACGTGGGTGTATAGGCCTTAGTCGTCCACGCGGGTTGGAATATATATATGTATATATATTATGTTGTAAGTGTACAGGACCGTCAGGACGCTCACCTGATGGTAAGTGATACGCCTGACATTGAACCACCATACACCTGGCATTGAAGGAAACCAACAACCGATAGCCAGTTATTATTCCTCCATCAATGCCGTACTGCGCCCGATACCCGAGACGACAGATGTTCGATCTCTCATACCCAGTAATTTCACTCTCTACAGTGCCCTCATCCCGAAACACGAAAGTGCATAACACTCCTGTTTCACGAGACGATATCTGGCACTGCGATGGTACCTACCTAGACGACTCAGTATCGAGTCAACAACCTAGTGAAATATAATCTTCTCCTAATTGCAATTCCTTATCATTTGTTGAATACTTTAAATGATAAATAGACGATCTCTAAAATCACGTAGCGGATAGGTACTTCATAGTGATACTACTATACCTCATGTTAAAAAATTGATTATATAACTTCATACTTTAAAGTTATCACCGAGTGATAAATACAACCCCACTGTTTGATTTAGACTCCTTATACTCATTACTATGAAAATAAATACATTAAATTTCATTCTGGTCATCCATTGTTCAAGATTCAGGTGTTTTCCTAATTGCGGTAAAATAAAAACCTTGCAGTCTTGAAAAATTAGAATAATATTCGTAAGGTTTGTTTCATGATAGAAAACATACCTTACGAATTTTATTTTAATTTGTCACTAAACTGGTTTCAAATTATAATATCGAATGAAACATGTTTCTCTATTGAAAAAAAATATATTGCACGCATATGTTATCTACAAAACAAATATATAGAGGTGTTATTTGTCATATTATACGACTAATTAACGGAAAAGACCTTTTTTCGACAAATGGTCTTTTTATTCTATGTCTTATTTGTTTCGTAAAACTCGATGAAATGCGTACATCGTCGTGAGTGTCCTGACCGTCCTGAACACTTGTAACATTTGAAGTGCTAATTTGTAAGCCTAAATTGAATAAAATGGATATTAACGTTGACTCGAATTGATTCATCATCCATAATCATAACCCTTGTTACTTTTTATGCAATTCAGTAGAGCGTGATTTTGTAACATATTGATAATTGAAATTAAATGTAAAGGTGTAAAGACTCAGTTTCGAGATATTACATCAATTATCATCACATTTTCGCTCCGATCTAATCGAAATATGGTGTATATTTGAGTTTGGGTGCTAAGATCACATTTCGAATTATAACATTAGTACCTATAATGAATATATTATTTAATCTGTGCTATAATATAGAATTATCATTTGCTCCAATTAAATTATCAATTGCTTAACTTGTACATGGATCTACACGTCAATTTAATATTAAACTGTACAGCTGCAAGGTGGTTTTAATAGCTATTAATTTTAATACTGTTATGTAACGAACATTTGGACTTACGTAAATCTATTTGCATTTCTGTCTGGTAGTTATTCATAGAAGATGCACTGACATATGATAATATTGTTATTTTAACAGCCATACAACCTAACCTTGAATTAACAAACAGATATCTGGATAACATAAGTGACTTTATTTTTAAATTAAATTAAAAACGACCTTTTTATTTTGATTGTAACCGTACATTACACGTGCAAATCAAATATTTGGTTTGGAGTTAGACTCTTTGTATCTTTATTTTTACACGTTAATGCTAATAAATTTAATTAGATTTGTGGATAAAGAACTTGTTCATTTTTATTTTTAGTATGAATGTTGTATTATTGATGCATTATGTTAGAAGTCTTGCGTAACATGTTATTTCCTACTCACTGCTAGACTAAGCTTAGTTTGAGAAGGCCCGTTATACGACACTAAGCCATACTGTTCTAGCGGGTTACGACCTAATGTCATGGGAAGGTCTGCAATGGCTTTACAGACTTTAAAGAAGGCATTAGACGCCAGTTATACAAAACTTAAGATTTGAATCCCGGAATCTCATTTCGCCAGTTCGCTCACCTGGTGTTAACTGATACTGCTGACCATTGCAGATGCAATGTTAACATAATTTAATGTAATCATTATTTTTCGACAAAATTGCCCTGCGCTCGTCACCCCAGACGACAGATTCTAAGCCCATAGCCAGAAATATATGTACTACTGCAAAACACTCCTGTTTCACGGGACGATATCTGGCACTGCGGTGGTACCTGCCTAGACGATTCAGTACCGAGTCGAGCACCTAGTTTACTTAAGAACATTCACACTGTCCTAGTGCATTCTATTCTATTTTAGATGACACAGTTTCAATAATGAATAAATCCACTATTTTAATAATTTTCGTTGTTGTGTGCCAAATTAAAATAATAATGTCTTTTTTACAGATTTAGCAGAAATTGTGTGGTGGACAAAGACAAAAGAAACCAATGCAGATATTGTAGGTTAAGGAAGTGTTTTAAGGCTGGCATGAAAAAAGAAGGTATGTGTCACTTTACGTTTCTTATATTTTAAACTTTTTTTTTACTTCTGTTTAGGAAGGTATTAGTTTTCTTAAACACTTAGCATTAGGGGAGCAAACTGGTTGTCCGGTTCAGTCTATGACACAAACCATAATATGCTACAGCATATTCTGACGCCAACGTTTTCAAAGATATTTATGTTTATAATTATCTACGAATGATAATGTTAATGATAATTCTTAATTTGTCGTAAACAAAAGCAGAGCCGTTTCATTTAAATTCCTAATATCCAAAATAAAGCTATAATGATTGTAAGTATAGGTAATTTTATTAAGATAGGTATGGTTTTATTACAAAAAAAAAAAAAGTTTTGAACCGTGAAATAGCTTAGAATACGTTTCATCAGTATAGTAATACTTCGCCGTACAAAGAGTGGTTGCCGCATGTTTGAAAACGTCGCAAAATAAAATTAGTGACGTGACGCTAGTCTTGTATTCAGTAGTGATGGATAGTGTCGATACTTTTTCATACGACAATACAAAAAATGTTACTTAAAAAATTAAATATTCGCTTACAAAATCCCAATGTTATTTTTTTAGACGTGTTTCGTGTATGTTATATTCAGATGCGACAAGCATGACCGTGACTCTTGTGCCGTTTTCTTGAAAAAAAACTCAACAGACTTCAGAAAATATTGTGAAATGCCTACATTTTAGTTAGTGTTGATTGTTTACTAACGAATAGTTTTTTTAATGATATATCGTAATATCATTACCTACCTTCAGAAGATCTTAAATAGGTACTTAAAATGTTCCTTAAGTTTTCTGTTATTAAAAGGTTATCTATTTTCTTAGCTGATGGATAGGATACATAGATAATTTATACGATACCAGATCACAGGATAGTTATTCGCGAACCTACTAGCCTAACCTCTAGCGACTTGGAAAAAATGTTTATACTTGTTAATTTATTTTATAGTCTTGAAGTCATTGGGACCTTCTCGTTATTTCATGTTTATAGCCAATAACTCTATTATACTAATTTCTAACAGAATGTTTACATTAAAACAAGACATATGGAAATGACAATTTCAATATCGTGTTACCCTATTCACCTTGTAAGTAGGTATTATCCGACATAACACGCAAGCAAGAAAAAATCAGCATTAGCTAAGGAACTTTTGCTGTATATGCGGCATCAATTTTTAACGACGAGTAATAGTTTGATCACGTTTTTCAGCCACAACTTTCATATTATTATACTGTTTTAGGAGTATTAATATCGTAGTTTATTTGTTGTATAATAAATATTATCATCAAATGTACGAACGAGTCGGCTTGATTAATTATTGAAAAGAGTAACTACATGGGTTTCTTGCCGGAGTCTTCTCGTTAGATAAAAACATTCCGAACCGGTGGTAGAATCATTTCATTAATTAATAAAATCTAAATATTGTTTTGACGGCTCAAAAGTATCTTTAAAGATTTATTTGAATAAAGCATTTTTGAATTTGATAGAAGTGTTACCAAGGCCTCACAGGAAACAGGCATGGATTAAAGCACGTGTTGAGTTTCACCAAGTAAGTGAGGTGACCCGAGGTCTGAAACCTCTTTTCCCTAGTAACGCCTATCTAGTAATTTTAAATAAAAATATTGAAAAAGTCTGATATTTACAGAAAAGCGACTACATTTTATAAACAGTTCTATAATATTACCTATTAAGTAGACGAAAGTAATAACATGAGCTAATTGTTACTTAATTAATAGATTATTGTTATTGTTCTTATCATACAACTACTTATTAGTTTAACTCTAACAAATGAAACGGCTCGCTTTTGTTTACGACAAATTAAGAAGTAAACATCTAATTACTAGTTATAATGAAGAGATAAACAAAACGGTACCTTTTTGTCAAGCCGATGTTATCTGCAATATAGGGACATTGCATTAATTACTCAATAAGCTTAATTAGTCATAAGCAACACAGATTCCGTCTCGTTACGGAATATATAAATACCACGAATATAATTTCCTTGATTGACATGGACACTTGGAATTTTATGTCGAGTTACTCATGACAATAACTGAATATTATTTACAGTAGGTAGTGTGTGCCGTTGGACTCTTAATCTTTTCATAATTAAGTTCTACTTATAAAAAATCATGTTCTAGTTAATTTATGTTAGATACATTGACATTTGATGTGAAGGGCAATATGAATTTGAACAATCTGAACGTTTATACTTATTGATACCAATACCAATCATAAGCTCGAAAGAAGCCTTTTGCAGAATGCACTACGACCAGATAAACTTCAGTCGCTAAAGTTGAATGCTGGGATATATAGTATATATATGCGTTGATGCCTTTCGATCCGGAGGGTGCAGGTTCAAATCCCGCCACGTACCAGTGTATTTTCGAATATTCGAAATTATATGTACGTTTAGCCGACGCTCTTACGGTGAAAGAAAATATCGTGAGGAAAACTGCGCACGCCTACAAAAAAATCATAGGTTGTGTGTGAAGTCGGCCAATCCGCACTGGGGCCGCGTGGGCGACTAAGGCCTATACGGGCAGGGTCGTATAATGAGCTGATGATTATAGTATATATGTATACAGAAAAGATAATGAATATCAATTAAGACATATCACTTTATTTAATTAAGAAACTCCAAACATTCCTTAAAAACCATAATAACTCCAGCACTTAGGGCCTACTCAGCGTTTTGCCATAATCTACGAGCCACGTTAGGGGAGCAGATTGGAGACACCAGTACCTCATAAAAGGTGAAATTTTATGAGAGAGCGCTGCCATCTATAACCTGCTTAATTTGTTCGCCCTTAGCCGCCTCTAATGGTACCCGAAGGCCACCTGTACTCTTAAGCGACAATTGTAGTCACCGTACCATACCATGTTGGCCTGTTCCTATGGAACTTAAATCACTACTTTTAAATAAATAACCGTTAATTTTATAAACAATAAAAAAGAAAGAAACACATTGACATAATAAGAAAATATATTAAAAAAAATTAAGTGATGTCATCCCATAATTTATCTACTAAAAATCTACTTATATTCGGCAAAAAAGTATATTTATGTCTTGCTTAACATGCGTGAGGGAAACAGGTTTAGTCGTTAAACGTATAGCACGTGTAAAAGTAACTTCGAGGTTAGTCCTTGGTAACTTATTAGTATTACAGTAGCTTGAGATGGACACGTTTTCAAATAATGACATCGTTACTCGTTTAGGATATTCATATGCGTCTTAATTCAAATTAGTTTTATCCGCTTGAAGACTAACGAGAGACAATATAACATCGATGATTTGTGGGAACACATATCCCCAGCGAGACATTGTCCATCTAAGGAAGTTTTTAAATAGTATTTAGTAATTAAAGTTTATTCATATTTTCAATTCTCGCAAATTACATTCTGGAGATCTTTAAATCAGGAGTGAATAGGGTTTTTATAAAGGTTAGCGTGGTCCATTCTTTTTTTTATGTTATTAGAATACAGGACGGTAAGAACACTCACCTGATGGTAAGTGAGGCGTACCTGACCATGACAGAGCAGCATTGAATTGACCAACAACTGATTGATAGTTATTATTCTCCGTCAATGCCACACTGCGCCTGATACTAGAAACCAACAGATGTTAGGTCTCTCATACCCGGTAATTTCACTAGCTACACCTATCTGTGTTTAACATGGGCGTCACCCTAAGTTGTTAAAAATAAACTTTAATATTATAAACAGCTTCACAAATGACGAGACAGTTCCCAACTCGTACTGCCCTCTTCGTTCTTTATAAACAAAGAAATATTGTGTTCTTTATAAAAAGGATCGTCTGCGTACGGTGTACCTTTTCTCCACTTAAAACTTTATATGGTGCTCATATATAAGGTGTTACACACGCAAACAACATGATTGTGATAGCTTAGTACCTACACAGGGTTTATGAAATAATACATAATATTAGTCAAATTAGAATTGAGGATAAGCCTTTTAAAGAAAATGTTAATGAAAACATTTATTCTTTAAGACTCCTGAGTTGACAATGGATATGTTTTGTTAATGTTAAATTAATTTTATACTATTTGAATGTTATTTTAAGTTGTATTAAATACTAAATAGATAGAATTATGAGGCTATCCAGGCTTTTCCAGACCTGTAGTCACCTTGACCTATAAGATCTTTGTAACCCGCTCCCCGTTAAGAGTTCGTCTAAAAGTTGGGCACTCGCCAAATTAGGTAAAATACATACCATAAGTATGATTTAAAAATATCAATTCATTTTTCGTGTTATCAGGGTGTAGTAGATTAAATAAGAAAACACATGATAACGTAATTCCATCACGCAACCTTTACTAATGGATATGGGTCTAAAAAACCATTACTGATATTATTTTTAAAGCAATGTATAGCTATCACTTCCTTTTTTGTCCCCAGCCGTACAGAATGAAAGAGATCGAATAAACTGCAGACGACCGTCATATGAAGAGCCGACGCAGGCGAACGGGCTATCCGTGGTCTCACTTCTCAACGCTGAATTGCTCAGTAGGAAGGTCATAGACGAGGTAAGTTGCTATAGTCATAATATCGGTCAGATCTTACGTCATATTGCAAGCCACATAGGCCTGCTGTCCGAAACAAACTCGAGCATCAAATCAGTTTAGTGGATGCTCCACCTTAATGTAAATCTGGGAAACTATAAGAGACCGAAAGGAGTTAAATAAAAAATATATAAGTCATTTGTAGAATTGCAAAATCAATCATATTATGTAGAATTAAACAGTCGTTTATTCTTAGACTTGTACATTTCAGCCAATGACCATTTATGATATCCATGAGTCATATAGATAAATAATAATTTTAATCGATAAAACCTGTAGTTTTGTATTTCACTTACACAAGAGTGCATCCGACCGCTGAATTGTTATTTACGCGCCTTGGAAAGGCCAAGTCGCGTACAATTAAATAGAATATATTATATGTTAAACATTTATATATTTACTTAAATCGAATAAAACTGAATAGGGACTTCATGGCTGGTCTCGTCTGCTCCCACCGCTATCAATGTTAACCGTGGCGGTACAAAATTGTTGCAGACGATCAACGTCTCAGACGCAGAAATCAGTAATCGCAAATTAGCCAAGATCAACGATGTGTGCGACTCCATCAAGCAGCAGCTGCTCATCCTGGTCGAGTGGGCCAAGTACATACCGGCCTTTACAGAGCTACATTTGGATGACCAGGTACATTTCACCATCAGCTCATTGAACGTCCCCACTGAGGGGCACGAGCCTACCCGTATAGAGTGTTTAGGCCTTAATCGTCCACGCGGGCCCAGTGCGGTATGGACGACTTCACGCACAACCTTTGAATCTCTTCGCAGGCGTGCGCAGGTTGCCTCACGATATTATCCTTCACCGTAAGGTACATTTACTTGTATTGTATTTTACAGGGACGCAGAGTATTAAAATAAATAAATATCCACTGACATTTACACAGCGTCACCCAAACGGATTAAGGTACATAAATACTTTTTGTAATTGATACATACATATCTACAAAAAAATAGCGTCGGTGACTCATGGGTGTGGACTGTTGCCTTTCAATTGAGGATGGGCAGGTTGAAATCCCACCACACACCAATGTCTCTTCGAAATTTTAAAAGACAAAATATATTGCTTGTAACGCCACTGGCATTTAAAAGGTTAAATATGTGTTACATAGTTTTACGTGTGTTGTCGCCAGGTGGCGCTACTACGGGCGCACGCGGGCGAACACTTATTGTTGGGCTGTGCGCGTCGATCGCTACACCTCAGCGATGTACTGCTGCTCAGCAATAACTGCATTATTACCAAACACAATATCGGTAAGTTGGTATATTCTTAAAATACTCAATTATTAAAGTTTAAAATATTTGTAAGAATAGACCTAAAAGTCAGATACATTTGAACTCTAACACAATGTGATCGTTATCGAAATCTTTCATGTGTTGGTATGAATTAAGCATGCTCAGATTAGGATAAACTATTATTTTAACCGACTTACTAGCGAAAGGTCGATGGTCGACGGTGCAGACTGTATGAGGAAAGCGGAGCTAAAAAGCTGGTGCAAATGGATAAGACATATAGGTCTTATCCAATTCGCTCCACTTGTAAACTGAAAGAAAGAAAAAACACTTATTTAATAGAAGAAACGATACAACTGCAATAGATTGATTAGACTCCATCCCAACAAACCACGCAATGGTTTATTGCAGGTGATGGTAATGGTTTAAAATTTTTAGTTTAGTGAACCCTGAATCGGATACAGCGCTTCCAAGATTTTCATTGGTTTTCCCTGTATGCCCAAGGAATAAGGTTCAATATGATGTGGGATCCATATTCCATTGTCCAATTAAGGTTACAGATCATAAAGTACTACCCTACATTCAATGGGTTAATGATGTACCTCTTGTGGTTAGATTGACTTAGTTCTCAAATTAATTTTGACTAGAATAGAAGGGCGTATTCTATCACATTGTCAAGGTGCATGAATATTTCTAGTACATAATACTATTTTAGATGCAATTACAAAAATGAATTATGGAATTCACAAGTTCAGATTTCTTATAGGTACCAAATAAATTAATGCTATATGTATCAGGCCTAACATACAAAAGTAAATTTCTATTTCTATTTCTATTTCTAAAAAATGAATCATGGAATTCACAAGTTCAGATTTCTTATAGGTACCAAATGAAATTAATGCTATATGTATCAAGCCTTAACATACAAAAGTATTTGAATTATCTGTTTATCTGCATTAAAATAAATTGAATTTTTTATTTTGAATGTTTATTTTAAATGAAATATTTTCTTTTTGTCTTATTATATGTTCTTATTCTTTATTCTCTCACATGTGTTTTATAATTGTGAAGTGGTTCCATAGCTCCGAAACAAATGATTTAATATTAGTATTTGTCGGCAGACGGTCGTATGGACATCGACATCAGCATGATCGGCATGCGCGTGATGGACGAGATCGTGAAGCCGCTGCGGGAGATCGACATCGACGACACAGAGTTCGCCTGCCTCAAGGCCATCATATTCTTTGATCCAAGTCAGTATTGCCTTCAAACTTTTGCACCCTTACAGCCTTACTCGTACTTACTTACGATTGGAACAATCATTATTACTATCTCAAACACAGATTTTTACATACTATGACTTTGTTTTGTAGATAACTTTAACGATAACTTTAGTTCACTGTGCGATATTATCCCCTAAGCTAGGCTAAAACAGTAAAATCTGTATTACATCATACCGAATCTAAAGTGAACATTAGTTTCCAATGAGATACCGGCCCCTAAGCTAGCTAAAATCATTATCACATAACCTCAGATTCAACGCACTTAAGCTACAGCAAAATTCCTCCGCAGATGCCAAAGGGCTATCGCAGCCGCAGAAGATAAAGCAGCTCCGCTACCAGGTGCAGATAAACCTGGAGGACTACATCAGCGACCGTCAGTACGACGGGCGCGGGCGGTTCGGCGAGTTGTTGCTGTGTCTGCCGCCGCTGCAGAGCATCACGTGGCAGATGATCGAGCAGATACAGTTCGCCAAGCTGTTCGGCGTGGCACATGTGGATAGTCTGTTGCAGGAGATGCTGTTGGGAGGTCAGTGTGGTTGTGGTTTTCGCAAAAGTGCTATTATGAGCTAAACCCTTCATAACGCATAGTATAACTGAGAATTCCAGTGGTCCTCAACCTTTATCATGGCATAAGGTTCAAAATAAACAATTTACTTTCAACGACTCGGCTAGACGATGACCCTGCTTCTGGAGAAGTGTCTGGTGCTATTGGGAGGTAGGTTATTCCTTTCGAAATAACCTTTTGTGGAGGTGTCAAGAATCGAAAAGAGCATTTTTGGCACGCCACAGACAATGTCTAAACCTTTCATAACGCATAACACAGCTGCCAATTCCACTGGTTTTCGACCTTTATCAAGGCATAAGGTTTAATCACGGCAGATGATCGAGCCCATACAGTTCGCTAAGCTGTTCGGAGTGGCCCATGTGGATAGTCTGCTACAGGAGATGCTGTTGGGAGTTTAGTATGGTTTGGAGAATGGTCATACACGTGGATAGTCGATTCTTTTTGTTATATGTTATTAAGTGCGGTATGGCGGTACGGTCATTTCGCTCACCTGGTGGTAAGTGATACGCCTGCTCATGACAGTAAAGGCAGATGCTACAGGGAGGGAAGTTTTTAATTTTCACGAAAGATCTTTGTGGTAAATGACAAATATTTGACTCCTCGATACCTCTGGTGAATGATGGCCCTTCTTCTGAGTACCTACGTGATTTTCTAATTTTGATATTTAGACTGGACAAAAGTGGCAAAACAAGGATCGGGATCATTGCTTTTCAAGATTGTGTTGAAACAAACATTGTCCATTCAAGTTCAATTATTCCTTTGGAGTGCCAAGTGTTCGTGGGTGGTAGTATCACTTAACATCTGAACAGTCAGCTCGGATTTTTATTTATTTTCAGTGGTATACACCAGTATTTTTTAACTACTGCACAAAAAAATGGGAGGTCTGGTATTGATTACTCATTATATTAGTTTAATAAAAATTTTATAGTATTCAAAAAGTGCAAAAGTTATTTGCGTTTGTTGTTATCCCAAATTTCCTCTAAATTTATGAACGTAATTTTCAAACCCATTAAAAAATGTGTAGAATCTAACAATGCGCTCACGCCGCTTTCTTATTCGCTAACACTCATTGAATTAAAAATTGAGCTTCGACGCGTGTTGTCAGGATTATCGATAATTTTAAGCGACCGTTACGCAAGTCAATACTTTGCACTTTTTATTGGCGGCACACGTATTTTTATCCGATGTGGTTACTCATTATTACTTATTTGCATGGATAAGTTGGGAATACGACAATTGCTGTTTAACTTCAGAGACATGATCAGTAATCGTACTGAGCAACCCTATTTTTGTGCGCAGTAGTTAAAAATTAGTGGTGTATACTTTCTAGTGAAAATAAATTTTTTGAGTTTCAGTTCAATGATTTTTTTCCCAAATTTTTTTTTTTCAAGTTTCTTGTCAAAACCTTAAAGCGGTTTACAGAATACGTATACTTACAAAGTTATACTTAAAAATACTTACTATAAGCACTACACTATTCTAAGTGTTCTTTTAGTTTCGGAGAAAAAGGGTGTGACATACGTAGGACAGACAGACTTGACTAATCTATAAATATTCCGTTTTTTGGCCATTTGGCTCCGGAACTCTTTACGGGCTACGGAAAATTGAAGTTCGAATTATAAAATTGGTGATTGTGTTGTATGATCAGGCGCGTCTACGGAGACGGCGAGCGACGAGCCAATGTCTGAAGGCGGTAGTGCGGCGCCGGCACTGGTGCCGCAACCGCTGGCCGCGCCGCCCCCACACTCCGTACCCGACGCGGCGCTCTTCGAACCGGTACTCTTCAAACAGGAGCCTAACATGTGAGAACACTTCACGTACTAGGTCTGCTACTTTTTGGCCGCTCCGAACTTCGCACAAGACGATGCGCAGTTGACAAAATTCATTCATTCATACATTTGTGACGACCTATTTGGTGTTGCGGTTGAGACGTTGACTGCAAAGGGTTCGGGTTCGATCCCCGGGCAGTACAAACATTTGTGTGCATGAACATGTCTGTTTGTGATGGTCTAGGTGTTTTCTATGTATAATATGTATTTTAAATATATATATATTATATATATATATATATATATATATAATATATATATATATATATATATATATATATATATATATATATATATATACATATATATATCCGTTGTTTAGTACCCATTATACAGGCTTCACGCTTAACTTGGGGCTACATAGCGCTGTGTGATGTGTGAAGCGCTTGCGACTATATTCAGAGCGGCCATAAAGTTTGGCGAGATCTGTAACATTCGACGCTTGTATCGCAGCATGTGACACCACTCGTCGTATTTATCCACTACTCTAACGGGAACTGTACATGTACATAGGTAAATATCATCGCTTATACGACAATACCGCGGAAATAAAAACTAAGGGTTATGCCACGGTACACGTCAGCTTGCAGACTTCAGCCACTCGTTGACCGCGGAAATAGGTTTTCAAGGGAGCCAAATAACTGTTCAAATACTATTTAATACTAGTAGAATTTTTAGTAGATTTTTTTATAGAAGTTATGGATTATTTATTATTTCGAAACTTACATAACGCAATTGAATAAGAGACGTAAATAATATTTTATTAGTTGGCATTGTTGTTTAAACGATGATATGTAACTTTGGTCAGTTTTTAATCAGACGCATATTTGAGACCACGAACCATCTATAGTGCCAGGCACATATCTCTACAACATACATTAGAACCACAGATCTAACGTTACACATAATTGGGCAGTGGATATAATTTTTTATACTTTTTAATTTTTCAATTATTTTAAAAATATTTTTAATACCTATTAATATAGAACCTCGCCAAACAAATCATTGTAACATATTTGTCCATTGAAAATATTCATGTATTGCAAATGTTTTATTAAAAAAATGTGTATACCTACATATGTGACATAGCGATCTTTAACAATTTTTATTGTAATACATTATAATAACTGAATCATAAATATCATTGTAATTTAAATTAATTTTGTTTATGAATGCATACTATTTGATCATAATGGTGTTCTAACAATGGTGTTGGGTACATGTTTGTCTGGGCCAATGGTGGTGCTAGTGTTAGTTTTTATAAATAACCGTGTATGTATTTGTGATCAGGAGTCCCGAGCACTGCCCGCCATTGGGCGCCTCCGACATAACGCTGTTGTAGTCAGGAATCAAAACACGGTGAGGAGAATGTATGGGCCCTATCCATATGTAGTCGGGTGTGATTATAGTCAAAATTTCATACAGTAGTGATGTTCATGTTACCCTTATAGTGGAGAGGAATCGACATCAGGCACTCAACTTTTTTATATAGATTTAAACGGACCCCTAAAACGGTGCCCGATATTTTTAAGATATTTTTACAAATAGGTGTAGGGGCATGCTACTATTTTGCCAAGAGACAAATATTTATGTAGTAGTTACGTATCTTGTAATCGGATAAATGATGTGTCCTTAAAAGTGCAATTATGTAGTTTTTTAGGCTGTGTAAACAAATATATCGTGTATAACAACATATCACTTTGTAAACGTATAAAAATACTTGGGATATTTTTGTTGGATATGTATACAACTTTCATGTTTTTGTCTGAATATAGTAGAATTTTATAATGTATTTATTATACACATATATATCGTTAGTTTACTTAACTTTTACAAAGTGTAAACAACAAAACAATTATAACATTGATGATAAACTTCATCCACAGCTAATTTTTATAATCGCGATGGATAATTTTAGACTGTATCTACATATTGTAGAAATTATAATTAGGTTTTTTTTATTATATGGTGTGTATGGTAAAGTCAATATTTACAATGTTATTGATGTGAAATGCTCAATGTAAGTTCCCTTGCCAGCTATTTGGCATTTTTTTTAATTTAACCATATAAAGGTGAGAGTTATTTACACTAGTTAGGTACTAGTTTTTTTCCATTGGTTTGAGAAATTGTTATTATGAATATTTAACTAGTATAAGTGCCTTATGCATCAAAAATTATCGGTTGGTGTATTGTTGAGTGTACATACTATGTTACGATTTTCGTAGAATATATTTTAATAAATAATCTGTTACCTAAGTTTTGTTTTTTATTTCTGAGTTTACTGACCAACTTACATACTTGCAGGAGTATTTAATTTTTAAAAATATTATTCCGAAATTTACTAATTGATTGATCAGCCTATCAAGGGTTTTGCCATCACTCTTGGCATGCAGATTGGAAGTAGATCTTGTAAAGGTTAGGTCAAATGAGATACCCGTGCTACCCATTCTCTACTGAATGCTCGTTCCTAGGTCGCCTATTACGGCACTCGCAGGAAAAATACGGGTGATGACACTTGTATTCTAACCTACCTGACCGCAACCCGTCAGTTAAGTAGAGATTGCGTCCTAGCAATCGTAGCACAGGACTCCTCCGGCCCGATATACCGACGACTTGCGAAAGGTAGCTGGTGAGTGAAGGCCGAATGGGAATAGTAAAGGACCGGGATATCTTACGCAGAATGAGCTAGAAATATGTACAGCATAAGACTGCGAGAGGTTTACTAGTAATTTCAAAAATAAAAAACAAAAATTACTTAAAATGTACGAAAGAATAATTAACGTATATTTAAATAGCAACTAACGATACGGAAATAGTTATAAACATGTTAATCACGTTCACTGAATAGATGAGGGTTTCTGCGACACATCCATGTATCCTTTTTTCCGGTTGCCGCGATTTTTGCAGTAAAGATAGAGCACCGACAACGCGGACACCGCAGACATTGCCAGCAGGGGGATCAACAAGGGTAACATCCACTTATTTTGGTTCAAACTTCTTATATTGTGTAGAACATTGATTTTCCCGTGTTAAGTCAAAAAGACATTGGTCAAGATTGACAATTCAATGTCGAAAAACTTTTGATTAAAACCTACGATGAAAACTCAAAGTAAAATTTATTGGCTGCTCGTTACTTCATTTTGGTCATTATATTTAATATCACGCTTATTTTTATTTAAATTTACAGTATTCAGCTAGCTACCACACAGTGTTAAAGAAGTATTAAGTTTAATGAAAGTAAAAACTATTGACGATTTTTATACTGGTGGAAATCGATTCTATATCTAGTGGTAGGTCAAGTTCAAAAGTGGACTAAATGGTCGATATGATGAGGTTGTTATATAAATAACCTATAGAATTTCAATAACCTATACAATTTGAACAAATATTCTGCAGCAGATGATTTTATTTTATTTTCTTAGTTTGCTTTAAATAATCAATATAAATATACATAAATTAAAGAAGGCTCTTTTCTCTCTGCGAGTCTTTCAGAGAGAGGAAAAGGATCGGGATTCTAAGATGCCAGATCCATTTTAATATGGAAATTTTACCATAGAATAAAAGATATATTGTAAAAACAATACTTTAATTTACTTTATATTGCAGTCTCAAAAGATCTGATACAATCTTCGATTACAATTGCCTTGAAAGTAGCATTCATTTCTATTTAAAAACTATTCATTTTACACAATATAGGTATGTACATATCTATATATACAAAATGGTTCATATCTTTTTTAACTTATATCTACTAACAAAACGTACTTGCTAGAAATATCTTTAAAGAAATAATATTAAAATCCTTACTTCCCTTCATTTTTCATAAATTTCTTTGCACCATGAGAGAAAAGTGTAAGAGACACCAGTGACATCTTTAATCTAAGCTGTTAATCAGTACTTATGTACTAACTGATGGGTAGCTAAGTATACAGAGATTATGTAATTTTTAGTAACTCAGCAAATAAAATTGTAGATAAACTTAACCCTTTGACCGCCAATGACGCCTTAAAGCGTCAGACATAATAGATTTTCTATTGTATCTGGATTCCCAGCGTTCAATGGGTTAAAACTATTAAAAAAAACATCAATGGGTGTTCCCTACATTTCGACTTCTTACGTCTTATTAATCTTATAGCTTTTCCTACAGCATCCAAATCATTAAATACAAATACAATAACTGCAGTTTATAGACGATGGGGGCTGATTGATTGCCGTTACATAAATACCTAAAAATGCTTTAAATTTCTAAATGGAATCTCAGTTGATTTAAAGTCACACTGCCATTGCTATTGTGTATATCACGTAGAGTGCTCGAATGAATGTTTTATAGTATAAAAATCTAAGCAAAAAGGCAAGTTCTCTTCAGAAAAGTTTTATAATAATAAAAAAATGATTTTTTTTATGTAAATCAAAATTAAAAACCTTTGAAAAGTGTGAAAATGAGAAAACAAATTCCTACGTCATACTATAGTGTCAATCTTAAAAAAATACTGCTTCTTTCGCATGCAAAATAAAATCGGTATTTGCGTTATGATGAGATACATCGTAGTTATAAAAAAATGGCGTTACGAAGATCGGCGGGTATTGCTATAAGCTAACTGAGCATTTTTTTAGATATCCCTCCACTTCCCTCATTCAGCATCTCCCATTGACTTGAAGCGTTATCGCCTAATGACTTATCATTAATAATTGACTTTTTCGTTGGCTTTAACGAGTTATAACAGCACAGCCACTTCATGTTCGCGAACGGGCTTTATTACGAGTGGTGTTGACACCCACGTAGCAGAACTCCGTGTCGACGCCATGCTCGCGGAGATACTTCATCCACTGGATCTGCTTTAACGACGGCTTGTCCGTATCGCTTTTTACTTCCACAAACCTTATCTGGAATAAACGCCATATTTAATTGTCATTTTTTTCAGTCATAATTTTTTTATTGACATTTGTATTATTTATCTATCACAAAGTGTTTTCCATGATTTTTAGGGTTTAAAAATATTGGATTTTTGTATCAATAGATTTGCATCTTAATTGAGGGATGTTATTTATTTTGATTAATTTGAAACTGTACAAATGTTTATCACAAATTTTAAGCGTTAAACCTGCAATTGTCGCAGACTGTGTCGTAGATATTAGCGCCCACCTCGCAATAAACGAGCGTACAATATTATATAACTTCAAGAAACACTGTATAAAGTTTATCTTAGGTTTTATGTACATGTTATACATTTTATAACTTAAAAAAGGAGAAACAACTTTAAATGACTAGTAGGTTATTTAAAACTGTCAATGTGCACGATTTCACCCTGTATAATCGGTACCTGTTTAGTATGAACATTCCACAGGGTGAGGTCCGGGAAGCCGGAGTGCGCGTAGGCGTAGGAGCGAGCGAGCCGTCGGCACACCGGGCCCGCGCCCGCCGGGCCCAGACACGTCGCCGCACACCGCACTTGATCCCACGACAGCCCACCCGTAGACATGCCCGACTGCTCGCCTGACAAAATGTCCAGTTTCAGCAATCGACATTTTCAACAACGGAATTTATTTATTAATTTAATAAGGTACACCAACAGTACATATACACAACATTGGACAATGTTTAGTTAAAAGCTATGGTCTGGTACATATACACTTTATAGGCGTACACTACATTGATAAACATTAACGTAACAACCCGCCGACCGCACCTGATCCCACGGCAGCCCACCCGTCCACATGCCCGACTGCTCGCCTGACAAAATGTCCGTTTACAACAATCGACGCCGTTTCGGCTGGACTTTTTGCTGTTGGACGCGGATGGCATTCACAGCTTCATTGGGCAAGTGGAGACCTAAGGTTTATGCAACAAGCCTTAGAGCAAGAACTAACCAGTATTAAGGGTGTGGGTATCTAGGTGAAACATTTGTGTGCATGAACATGTCTGTTTGTATTGGTTTAGGTGCTTTCTATGTATAATATGTATGTATTTAAAAAAATATACAAGTATGTTTATCCGTTATTTGGTACCCATAATACAGGCTTCGTGCTTAACTTGGGACTAGACAGTGGATATTCATTTATTATTATTTATTATCAGGATTTAGCTATATCCTTGCAATAAAGTAGGAAAGTTAACACCTGTCGGTAGCCAAATTCTTTTGGCCGAGGTAAATTTTGCTTCTTCCATTTTTTATAATTTGACTCTCTTAAATTTAAGTGCATAACTCTCCTTAGAATTGTTTCTTCAAAAACTCACCCTCTGGTCTGGACTTCCACTTCTCCTCCATAATCTCCAGCAGGTGTTCAACTGTTGAACTTTCTATTAGGGTCAGTCTCGCCTCAATCGAGTCCCGTCGATTGGCGTAGAAGCTGTCACTGAACAGATCCAAAGGGAACCTCTGGAACTTGGAAAGGAAGATGCCCACGCAACCTGGAGGTTTCCAGTATATAATATCCCAGAACAGCAGAAGAATATTGTATTGACTAATTTTCCTTCGCAGTGAATACCTGAAAATAAGACAAAAAAATGCATGTAGGTAAATACGTTATAAGTTGTCAAATCTGGGGTGCATGGAAAATTCAACAGTTTTTGCGATGAACCGTTTAATATTTCTGTTTCACTTTGTTTTTTATTAGGACTACGTAACATACATACGTTGAGGAGTTGATTTCACGTAATGAAGTTTGATTTCTTGGTCCTGAGTGCACCAATAAATAATTTAAAAATTGAAATGCCAACATAGCATTTAAAATCTCGACAAGATCCATATTATTTATATCAACATTTTGGTACAATTAGCTAAACCCAACCCATTAGGAGATAAGAGTTAAGTAAATAGTTAAATTTTTGTCTAAAATAACATTTTAACGCAGTCATACAGTCTTATCTGTTGAAGGGTCGATGTTATACATGTGTAGAGAATATGGAATGGCTCAGGACAAATTATATGGTATTATTTTCATACAAGGTGAAATAGTACTATGTGAATAGTACTATGTGAAGACTGTGGATATTTATCGTTATAAACATAAAATAGAATATTCACCATCTGTAAATTCCCCGCTACTAATGTACTCTTCCAGGCAATAATCTTCCACGTCCTGTACAGTGCGCTCGCCGCCTTTACGGGTTTGGAACTTGAGTTTACCCTTGTTGTTGGTCCTGCTGTAATGGAAAACAAATGTAAGGCTTCACTCTTCTATAGTAAAGGTTTTTTATTTATGTACTAGCTGTGCCCCGCGGTGGTAAACATAACCGAAAATCGCTTCGTTAAGTTACGCTAAAGCGCGTAGTTCAAGTGACGCGTGGCCGCCGCGTGGAACAACGAAAATATCGAAAATAAAAGTAATCAAAGTTTTTTCATACATAGAAAACACCCAGACCAATACAAACAGACATGTTCATGCACACAAATGTTTGTACTGCCCTGTGATCGAACCAACCATTACACCAAATCAATGTAGGAAAAATAAGATAATTAACGCTAGAAAAGAAACTTACTCCATCGGCTGTTTATAAATATGTTTGGCGGGCAAACTGCTTTCCAGTATACTGTCTTTGTCAGCGTGCTTTAGTAGCTCATCCTTTATATCCGCATCGAGGTCTAAACGCTTTAGGTTAGCTATGATTTTTGCGCGAGGACGCATCGCATCTTTAACTTCTTCAGAGAGGTCCGTTTTAAAACCTTCTAGAAGCACTTTAGCAGCCTGTAAATAAAAAAATCGGTATTTTTCAAGAGTATAGGTCAAATATATTTCTACATCTCAATTACAATATATGAAACATACTTCTTCCGATTGCCCCTGTTTATGTAGTATCAAAGCTTTCTCCGCGTACAAATCTGCTCTTTTATTTTGCCGACACAAGTCCTGATTAATGAGAGTCTGGATGACTTCTAACGCTAACGCATAATCCATAACACTCTTCAAGTCTTGGATGCCTGCCTCCAGTATTCTGATATACAAATATGCAGGAGTAAACCGACGTAACCATCCTGGTAGAGATTTAATTCTGAAATATATTTTCGTATTTAATGTTAATTCAAAGAAAATTTTATTGTTCACTTAATTAAATTTTCTGCATCAATTCTATAACTACAAAGACCGATATTGCCAAAAATGTTACAAACATTTATGTTTTTTTTAATCTCACACCACATATTAAGCAATTAGTTATGACAATAACAAATGAAGGTGTTATTTACATCTATTATTATAATTATACATTACACACTGCTTACCTTAAAATTTCATGATCATCAATATTTTTAAAACTATTAAATACATTTTTAACTATATCACATTTTCTTGAAACGTCACATTCTTCCAAATACTCCTCATGTACAATATGTGCATTAACATAGCTGAAATCGTTAGGTAAGGAGTTAAGTTACAACTTGATTTTATTTTTTATATTTGATCTACTGAGTCCAATCTTACATTCATAGTTTTGACGACTGTTACAATCTGTCTGAAATCCAGGCTAATTACAATATCTAATGTTTCGCTTTTAAGTGTCATTTACGTTCAAATGGTTAACCCTTTGACCGCGAATGACGCCTTAAGGCGTCAAACACAAAAGATTTTCTATTGTGTCTGGATTCCCGGCGTTTAATGGGTTAAAGGTTAGCAACATACTCACTGTTTATGGCTGATACCTGATCAGGTAATAGTCCTAGGACAATTACTTACTATTAGGTGACCCATCTGCTTGTTGATCTATCTATAAAATAAAAACTAAGGTCATTTACCTTGCGAATTCAACTCTGCTTGTAAACACCACACTGGCATTATCTATCATATGATCTTCTATTGGGTATGTCTCCCGATTTATTTTGTCATACAAAAGAGTCAATTCCAATTTTTTATCTCTTATAATATCATAATTCATACCTAAATACATTAATATATACAATTCATAAATACTGCTTCTAGCCAGATCTGACAGTTTGTAACATGGGCCCACCTTTTTCTTCATACTGAAAATACAAAAAACAAATATACCAATAAATTAATGAATATCGCAGAATCGATGACCATTGAAGCATACAACTTTTGGATGGTCTTGGCAGGCATAAATATAAGGACATCAGGCGAATCTAGGTAGTAGAGGTTGGATGCAAGGCTTGGAAGCCGGTTAAATTTCCAAACCGTTATCATATACTTGCCGCCAAACCTCATCATTTTGATTTCGCTAAAACCGTTATTTTTAAACCGGTTTTTCAGGGAACATTTTCATAAAGTTTCTAGATTGGTTCCTAAGAAAAAAACCCTAAAAAACCGGCTTAAAACGTGAATTTGTTTACAAGCTCAAGCGCGCGCGCCCGCCGTCGGACATCGGGCCCGATTCTCGTTGAATTAATCGGTTTATTTAAGCTATAATAATTTTCTTTAAATGTTGGCGTTATTTTCATAGTTTGGAGTTAAACTGATATAAACCGGTATTGACAACGAGCGAGAGGTTATGAGCAAAGAACTTAAGTAAGTAGTACAAAACAGTGTTACATATTACCAATAGTGGACTACAATTTGTCCAAGTAAATAAGCATTGGTTCTATATAATATAATATGAATTATTAACATGCAAACTTGAGTATCATCTTAATGAAACTTTGGTTTCATGAATTAAAATATAAATAAACATTACTAGTACATGATTCAAATATTTATGTGTATTTTCAGCCCCTGCGTTAAGAAAAACAAAATATATAAAATAAACTTACATTTTTAACAATCTAGTTGAGTTGTCATTTCCATTACCCGTAAAAAAATTACTGATAGATTTTGTTCGACTATATAGCCTTAAAGAAGTAATTGCTTCTTTTTTGGAACTTGTTTTCAGTTTAAGCTCCTTGCATATTTGGCTTAATTCATCTGCAGAAAGTATTGTTGCGTACTCTTCAAATGTTAAACTGTGATCTGAAATTATATTAATACCCCAATTTTTTAAAGAAGAAATGGTTCTAGGCTGTCTGCAAGCCAACTTGATGGCAAGTGACAACTGTAGCCAATGAGTATACGCACTGAGGTACGCATATAATTATTGGCTTTGTGTGTGTATGTAAATATAGTTATCAAGTAGTTTTAATGATGTTATAGTGTAGATATTGAGATGTGATAACACATAATATAATGATTGTTTTAATTAGTATTGAATAGTGTATTTTTTATTTGTAAATTATATAATATGTTGACATCACCCGGCTCTGCCAGAATATCAGGGTTAGCAAGATTCCCAAATGATCATGCTAGCATTCACTGAGGCAGGGACCTTTTGGCCTTATTTATTACTACCTTCGTATCATAAGTCTAATCAATATTATATAATTGTATTGCAACATTTTTTTCTTGTATTTATAGTTTTTTATATTTAAATTTTTTGTATTTATTCAATAAATAATTTTCTTTCTTTCTTTCAATTACACCCATGATCCAAGTGCATTCCATATATGCAAATAAGCAGTGCATATGTGTGTTCAGACAACCCGGAAAATAGCCAACATATTAATGATTACCACTTATTCACCCTTTTCCTCTACAGATTTGAAACCTAAGAAGATCTGCTGTCATCAACAGCCCTCAATTTGACCTGTAAATTATTTTTGTTAAGTGTCACTCATTCTGTGTACTCTACTCATAATCTCTGTACATGCCACTGATCACAAGTGAAAATATAGATGACAATTATTACATAGCACCAAGTGGTGTGTGCTTGATTTTTTACTAGAATACTCTATTAACTCAAACTCACTGAGAACTCAATATTAAAGAAGTTGGCTTGGCAATTATTACACTGGGTGGTTATTGTTATCAAAATAATCTCAAGTCCCACCATGCTTTGGATTCCATGATAAGCCGTCTTGTTGACTTAATAAAAATGGTAGCTATATGTACCTTAATCTACATTGGATATAAATAATTCTTATTTACTTGGTATTATTTGCCTATTCAAAATAACAAAAGTAATACTAACCATGTGACCCACCCAAAGTGAGTAGTCTACAATCCTCCAAAGACCTCAGAGCTGCATGCAATGTTGGATCATCAATTGTCTTATTGTTCCCACTCAGTATAGACCTTATTTTATCCAGCTTATACCATCCAGGTTTATACCAATACAAACGGCACACCAGGGCCATACCCGGTTTAACAACTTGCATGCACTTTGCCAACAGACATTGTGATGATTCATTCAATAATTCTAATAGAGAACTGTCTGATATGCACTTATTTATTATGTCAAGGAGAAAAACAGCTGAAAAAAGTACAATTCAAATTATTATACACATTTAAATATTTATCACTAAAGTGGTAATCAGAGACAGTGGAGTCCAAATCTCAGCTTGTATTGTAGCATGCAGAATGATTATAATGTAACACTAACACTAACATATACATAAAATAAAAAAATATTTAAAATCATTACACCAATAAAAAAAAATATGTTGCCCCGGTTGTTATCCTTAGTATGTGACTTGGTATCTATAAGGCTGGCAACATTCCCCTGTTGTAAAACCAAACTTTAGACAGCAAAACTGTTGCCCAAGAAAGACATCTACCTGCCTATCACCTGTACATTGTAAGCAATTTGTTAAATGGTGATATACATAGACAAAGGGCACATGATTCCCATGGCCTAACATATTAATCACAAACATATTTACATATATTTCCCAAAGTGGTTGTGACAAACAGTGCCATACAACACAATGGGTGGTGATCCTGTTATCACTTTGTGCTTTAAAGCCCAAAACCTGAGATTTAGAAACAATACCTGATCAACACACTGAATATCTGTTTTTTTATATACATGTTTATATTACATGTTAACACCCACATGAATACCTTACATTACCATTTATCCCTATTAGTATGGGAACTACGGGCATAGATTCATACTAATATTTATTTTGTTCATAAATGCATAAATATAGAAAACACCAAGACCTATACAAAGTGACTGTCTAAGAACAAAATAATTTGTAGACTTTATAGATATGATAAAAGATTTCATGATATTCAACCTGACTTCTGTGACCCAACCATTACAGTATACCATTACATGCAGTACAAATAGAAATAGTCACAAACAAAATATAACAAGAATACTCACTTTTATCATCTACACCCTCACATGCTTTGAGAAAGAGGTCATTATTATCAGCACCACTACTTTTATCCAATTGTTGAATCAATTTCTTTCTTACAGTTGGCCTCTTGAGAACAACTCTCTTTTTGTTTGGCGAAAAGTATTTATTTCCTGACTGAGGGCTTTTGAACTCAGGGCTACTATGTTTTTCTGGTGTTCTATGAAGAATCTGAGGACTGTAAATAACTGTATCCTGGGAGGAATCAGACTGATACACACTGTTATCTTTAAGCGGAGTTGAGACAATGCTGTACATTCCATCCTTTTTTTTGCTATCATTCGCAGGTTCAGAATTCTCATTAGCAGAACTTTTTGTTAGTGTTAATAGATTCGCATCATGATTACTAATTTTATTTTACTTAACGGGGTACAACGGATAATCGGTGTTGCAGAATAGTCATCGTCGCTGCATAAGTCAATGATGTCACTCTCGTTGCAGCCATCAACTCGTGGTGATTTACTTGGAGTCACTGACTTCCTTAAACTTAAAATTCGTTTTCGCACGTTTTTTACTTGGTCGGCATGCAATATCGATTTCGGTAAAGGCGATGACATTCCTGCTTTGTTCGTTTTAAAATATGCATCTAGTAAACTTTGCCTTCTCATAATAATATAAAAATAATCCTCATTGAAAAAATAAATGTTTAGTTGTGCTTGTGTTTATGTTGTTGTGTGACAGATGTGACTTTGGATGTGACTGTGAGTCTGTGAGTCACTTGACAGTGGAAGCTGTCAATTGTATTCTTTTTTTATTTGTTCCATTTCGAACAGGCTTAGATGATATACTATACTGCCTCGTCGTTAGTAAATATGATGCTGATAAAGATGCGGGACTTTACTAAAACCTTATGCAGACTTCTTGAGTGAACTCAAAGTGACCGTTGTACTGTTTTGTACATTTCCCAACACTTGCACTTGTTCATGAACATGACGTCACGCCTAAGTCGTTGGTGTGCATAATTTATGAATTTTGTTCTACAACTATATTAATTGCGTTTTTTTAAATATTTTTATAGCAAAAGTTGCTATAAATTGTACGTGTTATCCTTTGGTTTAAATTTTTTTGTCAATTAATGTACTTTAAAAATGGACTTGCCTACCTAATTTTGAAGACTGATAAAATTCTTAGAACATGAGTTTTTGAGCTGAGAGTTCATTATTATCAGCTCATTAAACTTCCCCTCGATATTTTTCAATCTCTTCGCAGGCGTGCGCAGATTTCCTCACGATGTTTTCCTTCACCGTAACAGCGTCGGATCGGAGTCGAGAGTAAGCTCATCGTTATTTATGATCCAGATTTATAATAATGTGAAATAGTTCTGACGATTCCAGGACCTAGTCATCATGCCTATTATATTAAAAGAGCCAAAAGAATTATAGACTTTTAAAAAACAAGTTGGCTATGCTGTAACCATGTTGTTCTTGTTGAACACTCATACTGTTTAGTATTTTAAAATGTCTAAGGAATATTATAGAAGATTTTCTACGTGCAGAACAAGTGATACAAGCCGACGTTTAAGCAATAAAATAAAACCGGTACTAATTCAGTTAACATAATAATTTAAGTTTAAGATGGATACAGAGCTCTTGATGAAAACATTTACATAGTCTATTAAATCTCCCGGTATAAATAAAATGATGAAAATTTTAATAAAAAAGGGGATCTTTATCATTTTATAAACCCTTACCGATTTTATAAAATGACTAGTTACGACATGGTAACTTTGGTTCAGGTTTCTAAGGCAGCAGTTCTATTGATCAAGCTTATGTAGATCAAGATTACGTAGGTATATAGGTACCTACCTACTATCTAAAACATGTCAGAAAACAAATCATCTTCTAAACAGGTTCGAATATATCAGCCAACATATCAGTTAAATCCAAAAAAACGTTTTAGCGAAGAAAATGCTCAAAAGCTACTTAAACAACTGGTGGACAGCGAACTAGCTGAAACGGAATATAGTGAGAAGACCATTCCTGAATTAACCCTAAACCTGGCTCAAACCGTACGGAATGCTTTAAAAGAAGAAAACTATAACAGGTGACAACTTGACATCTAATTATACCAAAATAGCACGTACTTTGCATGTGCAACAATCGAAAATGTTGCCGGGACTATAATAAAATAATAGCACAAATTTACAACTATGATGTACATATTGCCATTATTGGCCGGTGCGGCGTTATCTTGTTTCTATTGTTACTGTTTCAAAAAAAAGTGTTAGAAAAAATGGGTTTTAAATGTTAATTGTGGCGGTGGGTATGATTTTGGGATATGCTTTTTTTATCTTACTCGAAGTTCCAATACAACCAATATTTCACTTTACAGTAGGTATTCAACTTGGTTAGTAATCGTTTGCCGATTTTAATACCGGACGGATGACCTGGTAAGTCGCGGGTAGCTGATGAATTTCAACTTATAGGGATCACCCGCGTGGAAATCATTAGGGGAGGCCTTCGTTAAGCAGTGGACATATTAGGCTGTTATGATGATGATTCGTATACTTATTATTTGTCTATAAATAGTATGTTCTCCTGATACTATGTAGACAGCTAGCATCAAAATGGCAATTACTAGTTGCATACACGGAAAAGTTAATCGTTTCTATTTCATGTAAAATGTTGCCAAGACGACCATGTAAGGTTTGCCCTGTTATAGATATATCTCATGTAGGTATATATGTATGCCTTCGCCGTTTTGCTAGCGTCGTGGAGGTGATGTGAATATTTCGGGCCCAGTTTAAGGCTCTTATAACTACCAGCGGATTGGCCGATTTCACGCACAACCTTTGAATTTCCTTTCACAACCTTAGGTGTGCGGAGGTTTCCTCACGCACGATGTTTTAACTTCACCGTCAGAGCGTCTGATAAACGTACATATAATTTCGGGAATTCGAAAACACATTGGTACGTGGCGGGATTTGAACCTACACCCCCCAGATCGGAAGGCAAGAGACCACAGACATCCGAATATACAATGAGAGTGGACAAGCCGCCAAGTTTATAGGCAGTCCTAGTGTCGCAATTTCTTTTCGGTTCTTACCTGTGAAAAGTTATTATATTTCTTGGTAAATTTACTGATTTATTGCGATGATGGCATGTTACAATTGCACAGGATGGCATTTTGGGAAAAAACGGTAATTTCTTCTAATATTCGTGCGTCTTGACTCGTCTCACAGAGCGTAAACTGGCAGCCAGTGTATGCTCGTTGAGCTTACATTTATCGCACTTAATAACGCGGCTTGCCCCATCTCCTGTATTGGGAAATCTGTGCAAGAGACCAACCCAATGAGCCACCGACGCTCATGTGTCTTTTGCAATATATTAAATAATATTTAAATGAGTCAATTTTTGTAACGTATTTATTTCTGATACTGTTATGATTTAAGGGGGTTTGAAACTTCACTTTTGCAAAAAAAATTTTACCTACTTTATTTATTGCTTGTAAAAATCTGAGGTAGGGAAAATCCACATGACCTATATTCTCACTTATCGTATTTAAAAAATATTTAATTTCAACCAAAGTGTAATCAAGTGATTTGTCGCAGATACCGAATAATAGTGGTAGCAAGTATTGGGCAAAAGCGGAACCAAGGTGTGCACATGTTCCACTCGTTCCTGTGGGACCACGAGCGCGACATGTTCGTCTCCACAACCTTCGAGAACAGTCACATCTTCGCCAACGTGGTCGTTTACGGCGTTTACCTTGATTAAACCTTCTCCAATAAATCTGAACCATATTGAGTTTGATACTTTTGTTTAACTTTATGCAGCAACATCCCCTTCCTTATTTTTAAACTGTTCATAGGGACACTGTCTATGATTTTCTTAACATGACATGACCTGTGACAAAACAGCCCGCGACTTCGTTGCTGACTGTACGACAGCGAAATATCGACAAGAGACCACGTGCAGAGTTTACTATTTGTTAATATTTAGTATACCTATTTAATGCTACAGTTAATCTAAGAAATAATGTGATCAGCCATTCCGATGTCAGGTTGGTTAACCACTTCCACGTCATCATGGTTTTAGCGTTGTGTAAACTACGTTGTGTGCGTATAAAACAAGCTGTGAAATTTACACTTTTTGTGTATTCTTTATTAATTATGTATACCTATTAAGAGATGTGGAAACCTTAGTGGGAGAGGATAGTGGGGATAAAAATAATAAGACCGTCGTAAGCATTTTTACAGATCATACATATTTATTTATCCATTTTATAGTATAGATATCACACTGGCCCGCCCTTATAAAAATAAATGTGTTAATACAATAACGACCCAGTCTGCGGAGAGGCTGGCGCGGCGGCGCTCCCTTCCTTGATACAATTCATTGGCATCGCCATCGACACTAACCTACAACAATCGGGAAACGAAACACTAACGGCGCCGCCACCCCAGCTCCATCACTATTGAATTTCATCAAATATCCTTATAGAAGAAAATTCAAAGATAATTCTAAACCATTATACAGGTCGATATACACATGACTTTATAATATTATATGTTTACATTACAAGAAATTCGCACATATTTGACACACAAAGCGAAGGAGATTACCGATAAAAGACTAAAATAGTACTGAGATATTGGTCCGAGACACTGAAGCGAGTTGTATCCGCATAAAATATGAAACTAGCACCAAGCCACCGTACGAGAAGCAAGCGGTTGTCGCGAGGCTGGTCGCGTCGCGGCACAAGCTCGGGGACGCCTTGCTCGGCGGCACAGTGCACTCACGCGAACTATGCTCTTGCAAAAATGTTCCAAAAGGGTAAAAGTTTTATAAAAATCCTAAAGAGTTAACCGAATCAGCCATTGTGTCGAGCATAATTGCGTCAGCACAGAGCAGTTGAGCAGATCGGTAGGGCTCCGGTCGGCGCCGGACTACATTCAGCCTCTCGGGGTTACATTTTACATCCGCATGATATGTGTTACACAGATAAAAACATTAATTAGTACTGGATACATATACCTATTACCATACTGTACATAATATGGCGGTTAAAGTTACTTACAACCTTAAGAAATTAAGAGTAGGTAAATATATACTAGGATATCAAAAAGAAATGCAGTGAATATTGGTATCAAAATATTATTCCTAATATACATTGTGTGAAAGTGTACGTCGATTAGATATGTGATATTTGTAAAGATACATAAAAAAGCTTTATATGAGACCACGTTACATAGTTTGGTATATAAAAATATTAGTAATATCCAAGTGATGTTGATTACATTGAGTTTACATGACCTTACAGGCAAAAATACTTGACAATTTCGACTTTATAAGCTCGTCCTTCGTGCGGAGATATAATCTTCGCCAAACTTTGAGCCTAGACGGACGATCGTTCTCTAGTGCGTTTAAAATAAATTTCGTGAACTCTTCTTAACTAGAAAAATAATTTACAAAATCTCTAAGTATAAAAAATATAAAACAATTATATATTTGAGGCTCAAATGAAAATAATTATGTCATGTAAAGGCTGCATAAAAATACCTACCGCAAAACATCTAGCATACCTAGTACAAAATATCACACGCAAGGTTTCCACGGGCTAGCGTCAGCGGGCGGCGACCCGGGGGCGGGAGTGGGTCTCGTGGGGCCAAATTTTAAACATTTACTAATAAAATATTAAAGCTTAACATACATAAAGATTAAGCATCTCTGCATCTTACGATATATAATAGCCATTCAAAATAACTGCAGATTAAAATATCTCATCTTAAAAATAAAGTCTTAAACGTTAAAACTATAATAAAAGACACGTAAGTTCAGAAACAATTCTTAACTTAGGCCAAACGTATAAGAGAACGGATTAAACATTTAAATTCATTGTAAATTTCGCTGTCGCAAATCGAATCTCGTAGATTTAATCAATAGATTTTTTTCTAAAAAATATAATAATAACGTGAGGGGGACAACTAAAAACTAATGGTTGCCACGACATGGTCGATCGGGGAAGCCGGGTGGGTGGCTGCATGCCTTGTCTATGGTTGAAGTGGCGTTGAGATCGAACGACATCGCACTCCTACAAAATAAGAGTAACGCAATAAAAGTGAGGCAACAGTGCAGTCGGTAGGGCCGCGGCACGGGCCGCGCAGTGAACAGCAGCATCTCTCTAAAATATAATCAATCGGCGGTGGTTTGTCTGGTTCAGTCCTCAGGGGGACGCAATTCAGCTAGACTCCTTCTCCTTCTCTTTCTCTTTCGACTCTGTAAAACAATACAAACATTGTCAATCACAGAGTATCATGTTAAACAGAAGCGTTGAACTATGATCAGCGATAAAAAAATAGCACATTTGTTTTATTGAATTGATTTTACCTAGAACAAAATATTTGGAAATAAATAGACTTATAGTAAAAGCATGCTTATTTCTACAATAAATATGATAATCAAAGCACTCTCGTGCATAAACATATTGTTCAATCAATTTTACTTTATTAATGCATATCCGTAACTGAAAATCATGTTAGATTTCAAACTTAAATGATATGTTAGTGTTAAGGGTAACTTCAGACGAAGTAGACCCGATTTCTCATGACCAAGCCGGCAAAATGTTTTGCAGGCAGCCTTTAGATAACGATTAAGTACTTATGATTACTTTTGTCAAAAATAAATCAAGACAACTTACTTATTTCAAAAAAAAATTTTTAATTGATTACATACAATGTAATAATTTATATCTGTATGTCACGATATAAGCCTTTCAAATGGCTTTTCTTTGTTTTTTTTGTAGTGTTATTGAACTAAAGCGATAAAAGTGATTTCAATTGAAAATAGCCTTATATTGCTTACATTAAGCGAGTGTTTCTAATAACTATGAATTTTGGCATCAAGGTAATTTCTTTGATGTTTAATAATCTATATAACCCTTTGAGACCAAGGCGTGAGCTCCATTTTTTTATTATAATTTTGTTACCATAAAAGAAGTAAATTAACAGCCATTGAACTGAAATAGCTGGTGAGCGATACTAGCATCTTTTTCTGTGCTAGTACACAATTCAAACATTTTATTAACTTTACGTAATAAATTGAGTAGGTACCTATTTATTAAAATAATTTAAAATACAAATTTATTTTCTCCGATCAGATCACTTTGCAGTTACTGAAGTCACCGGTATAAAAATATAAATACATGTAGTATCTAAACAATTTGAGTAAATACGCAAATTAATAAAAAAAATCGTTAAATGTATTATTTACAAATTTTAAGAAATTTATAGACGGAAAACTTATTGATAATATTCTATTGGTATAACCAGTACCTAACCTGCACTGAAAAAAGACTAAAATTTTATAAGCTGTGTCTATGTGCTCTGCTTGCTTATAAGGCGTGCATTTTATTTTTATTATTATGAAATTATGCTATGCTATATTAATAAAAACTGAATGACTTCAGCGACATAAGTACCTACATCCCGTTATTTAATCTCGTCATTACGCTCCTTGTACTATAAAAAAATATGTATACTAGAAAAGCTATATTATTTCTAAAGGCTGCATACAAAATAAAATAGTTTTATCTAAACTTTTAGCCAAAACGTGCTTGCCTAAATCTAAAATTATATCACTGCCTTACTGTTATTTGTGGGACAAACTTTAAAGGGTACACTTCTTTATTTTGAGCACCATGTGTCAATATGAAATTACAAAAGTTAGAGATTTATATAGGTATTATTGATTGTATAGTCAATGAAGATATCTCTTAATATATAACTACTAAAATAGTTTGTTATCACGGTCTGATAATATTATTTTTGTACTGATAGTTTTCGTACAATATAATCAATCAAAGAAAAACCAGAAAAAATCAAATGTCGAAAACGTAATGTAGAAAATAAACGGAGTTTTATGAGATGAGAAATCAATTTCAATACTTGATACTATTTCGCATGTCCCACATTCAAACAGTCGTCCAGTGCAAGCGAGCAAAAATGATATACTTATACTGGATACAAGCGCGCGTACATGCCTGGTCATAATAATCGAGACTGACCTTCGTCGCTGTTACCGTTAGTGAGCGGTTCGTCACCGTTCTTCTCACCATTCTCCGCCGGCTTCTTCTCCTCCTCCTTGGCCTCCTTGTCCTTCTTCTCCTCGGAGCTCTCCTTGGCCGGCTTCTTCTCCTTGCCGGATTTGCCCTTGGCAGGGGTTGCCGGCTTCGGCTTCGGCTCCAGCGACGGATCGAGCACAAGTTTGCCGATGTTCTTGCGGTCGTGCATCTTCTGCATCGCCTCACCCACCTATTTATATGATAAACATATTATATATATATATATATTTAATAACTACTAGATGCCATAATGACTTTTACAGCTTTATCTAGTATGTAGGGCTTTTAGTCTTAACAAGTTAACAAAGCATCTCTTTAGCTTTGACAAACTAATTTAAAAGGATGCACTGCAGTGTAGGTGCAACAAAAGTTTTCGCCTTAAAACAAGTTTGTTTTTTTCATTGATGATAACAGTAGCAGAACAAAAATAATATAAAATTGACAAGAATAATAATAATCTTTATTGGCCATAAATCACGTTACATTTGAAATATGTAAACACTTAAGTACCTAAACTAAGTCTAGCCTGTTCCTATAGACACTTATATAGTATAATGAATTTGTTTTACATTTTGTTAAACAAAGTCGTAAATAACGCGCGTACTTATGTTTCTTTTTTACTCTTACCAAATAAATAATATTATCTAGAGTGTGTGTCAGAGGGCAATCGACGCTTTTTATTTAGCTGCAATTAATTACATTTTATTACATCGTTCTGATAAAAACAACAACAAGATCATTATTAATATAATTTATAGACATCATTCAAATAAATATCAGACAATAGTTGCATTATTATTATTACACTAAGTTGCAGCGATAAGTCCCTTTCCAAGGTCAGGACACTTGTTTATAAAGAGTGAGTTAAGAGCGTTAATTTGTTAATAAGTTTAAACATCTACATAAACTTATTAAAATTAAAAGTAGGTTTGCAAAATTTAAAAATTAAATAAATAATCTACCATTTCTGCTAAAATCGTATGTTTTTAATATACTTCCTTAGTAATTTCCGTTATTTTGTTCCCAATCAGTCAACATTTTTTAATACTTCAAAATTCGTAAGGCGATTGACAACAAATGCCGACATATTTATTGAACGTAAATGTATAATACATTACAATCCTCGTTCAACTCCGACCCGCCCCATTCTTATTGTGGTGTCAATAACCTAACCTCTTGAACTTAACTCTGTATGAGGTCAAGTTATTGTGATTGTACATAACAATCAGTCACGGAATGAAATCATACATACTGGCAACGAAGGTCTGAGTTCTGACCCAACACACACTTGTTGATGACATGAAAAGAAACGATCCATCATAATAACTCACCGCCGCAAGTGCTTCAGTGTTGCCATAATGTTACCATCAGTATACACAAGAGTAAGACGGTCCTAAAAGGTACCACACTTCAGTGGCATCTATTGTTTTAGATATGATTTCTTTATATTATGTAATCAAAAAAGCAAACCGCTACCATTTCTTTTATGAAATTATGTTTCCAAGAAAATCCCTTTTTAGACACAGTAATATACCTTATTACCTAGAACTTTACCATTTCTATCACTTTCCTTTTCCAATGTTGCTTAATACGTCAAGCAAACAAAGCAATGTAATTGCTCATTAATACTCAAGGAGAGTAGAACTGACTTTGATGGACCACTACAAAGGGATCCATTATTGGAATTAACTCTCCTTGCAGAACAAGCACTACCAGATATACGTAATATTTATCTCGTTAGATTTTTCCTCAATATGAGAGCTCGAGCAATGACATAGCAAAAATGAAGAAGTGTCATAAAGAGTAATAGGCACGATAAGGCATAATACTGCTGCAAATATGAATAGAATTCTCCAAACATTTTTATGATTGAATTAGAAATACGCCTGTTTAATATTTTGATCCAAAGCAACGCCCTTAAAATTGTTATATTGATATAACATGGTATGTTGAGTAGAACAGAAAAAATAACAAAAAACATTATGATCCCGTTTATAAAACAGGAAAAAATAAATTATTTTTTCTTTTTCGAAGATTACATACGCATTTTTTATATATGAATAAAATGTCCATAGAAAACACATTCCAATCATTTGTATATATACATTGACTACCCTGTTTCAAGGCGTTGAATTTGTTAGGAGTTAGTTAACAGTTCCCAAAGACCTCATAAAGTCTTGGGAAACCCGAAATCACAACAAATATAATTATTTTGGGACCTAAGACATAATAGCTGTGTGTGATCCTACCAAAAAGAAAAGAGAAAAAATGACGCTGTGTTTGTCTATGTTTTTTTTTAGTTCTGGCACCCATGGTGACAAAGATATGTAGATAATTATAACGATAGATTGAGATATTAAAATATGATTAATCATTTTTACTTTTGTAATGATATGTTATTAAAATATAAATTTTCACTATTAATTTATTTATTAACATTTTATTTAAACATATAGGATTTTTTCGTAACAAATACAAGGCACAATACACCATTACACACATCATTACACTGCAATATTAATTCACTAGTACTTTTTATGGAACCAAATATGATGAGTACAGCATAAGTTTTACAAACTTTACCGTGTACCACATTCGCCAAAGATTAAAACTGTTACAATAATCTTAGTACTAATCTTATCATCGTAATATACTCACATCCTCAAGAGCCCAGGTAGAGTCGACGAGCGGCTTGACCTTGCCATGGGCCCACAGAGCAAAGACGGCATCGACAGCGCGACGGACGTAGTCAGCGCGTCCGTGCTGGAACAGCAGGTGCCGCAGGTTCAGCCCCGCCAGGCTCTTGTTCTCGTCGAACAGCTTGATCGGCGACACCTTGTCCACTTGCCCCCACTATGAACAACATCGTTATTAGGTTTAAGGAAATTCCTGTATGCTGCTCAGGCATGTCATTTAGTTCTTATACATTAACGAAATGGGTCTCAGCAATGTTAGTGTATAATTGGAACAACAAAGTAATAATTAAACTTTTATTTCTTATATCGCCGTGGCATTACTAAAATGTGAACGATTGCACAAGGAAATCACAGTTGTTAGGATTAAGAGATTACAGGAGATTACTGCGAAGTACACCGCTATTTTTTCTGTGTTTTCGCGTGTAGTTTATAGCAAAGCTTTGGTAGATTACGACATTTTAGTCATACTTAATCAACTTATTAACGTCGTGTTTTATGTGCACCCATAATGTTATGAGTAAGTATTTATCGTTTGGAAACCAAGCGTACTTATAAAAGCTACTCGTAGTGATTCCTGCCGCGACTTTTCTGAACTACCGCGGCCAGTTATGCCCAAAAACCAACTATGATAAAAATAATTGACGTTATGGACGTAGTCTCTTTTCTCTTCAACCTATCGCAGTCGAGTGATGAACCCCATTCTGCGCCACATACCCCGTTCATCCTCTGCTGACTTATGGTAACGTGAAGACGTAAAGTCACAGTTTTCAATAATTTCTCACACAATATACCATATCTCTAAATATACCAAGTACCCGGAGAAAAAGGTTTGATTGAAGTACCCACGCCGAAAACCTTACACGGGACGGGATACGTTCTTTTTAAGTATCAGACCACTAGCGATATTCTTTATCGTATAATAATAAATTCAAGTAACAAAATAGTTTTCATCGTTTGCGTGTGGAGACCCTCGCAACGAAATTCCCATTGCTATAAAAATCTATTTCTGAAGCCACACAATTACATAGTTCCATAAATTCCTAACCTTCGAATCATATTCGGGAACTTATAGCACCCATTCGAACAGTCATGATGTTCAATGTCGCAATGAAAATCACCTAACATCTATAATCCCTTCACACGGTCCCATGGCTCAGCTATAATGTCTAAGTTGAACATCAGATAATTAAAACATTAGGTACTCACTGCACGCGCGGCGCTGAAGAAACTCTTAGTCTCGCCGGTCACGATGTTAGATGATCCTGCGATAAAATAACTATTGTTGTATACAAGTATTTAACATTACACACGCAGTAACCTGCCCCTGTGCTTATTTGAACCATTAATAAAGTTTATAACCGCCATATCTTAAATATGATGAGTCATACATTCAGTTACAGCTTGTATTTTGTTAATCCAATTCAGCCAAAACTCAGGCAAGGTAACACAAATGATTTGTAAGTTGCCTGTCAAAACATGGGGAAATATTTTTAAACTTTAACCGCCGCAGTCAGTTTTATCCAAGACACAATTGATGTTCTATTTTAGCCCTGGCAGTCATAAGGTTAATAAGATGACTCAATCGGTGTAATGGTTGAGACGTCGGTTACTTCACCAAGGGTCCGGGTTCGATCTGATACTACAAAATCAGAATCCTTCTTTGGTATGAAATTGTGTAACTACCCTCGAATATAAAATATTGTGTTCGCTTACCGTAAAGGATGTATCGGCCCATAGGCTTGAGGAGAGAATAACCGCGGTTGCATTCCTCGCCGCAGAGACAATCCAGCACAATGTCCACACCATCGGGAGACACCCTAATGACAAAGAAGAATTATTACAAAACGAACTTTACACAAGGCTAAGAGCCATCTGCACTCGCCAATTGCCCGGAGAAGCTGAAAAGGCCATCTGCGGCCAACAGCAGAAGTCAGTCCGAAAAAAAAGACTACACTTTTTTAAATATCCCGTGGGATCCAGACCTACGGCTCTCGAAAGAACCCTCATCGCAGTAAATAATAACATATCATCAATTTAAAGAATGGTGTATAAATTGCATGTAATCGTTAAGATCACTGATAATGTTCAAACAGTATAAATTGACAGCAATAAAACTAAGGTCGTAAAACCTAATCTTATATGTCGTAAAGGAACAACAAACGGTAAGAAATTAACAAGCCATCGTCGTAAGAGATAAAGCATTTCATATTTTTATTTGACCTTTAAAATTAGTTACCTATAAGTGACCAGTTACAACTGGGCTTTAGAAAAGTACCAACAAAATCTTGGCAGAAGTTCCGTAAAGATAAAAGACTCCCAAAACATGTTCGCAATAAACATTCACAGATGTTACAAGTAAATGGAACATTACAACTGCAACAGCTTCATCATCTCCGCACGAGAGTACATATCTGACTACGTATTTATTTACATTGAACTTGTGTAGCTCTCATGTTTACGCTCCGAAGATCTCACCAGATATAAAAATATCTTTGTCTATTTACGAGAATTAAATACCGCCGCTGTTACAAAGCAGCTGGCCCTAAGAGCGGGTTATAAACTGAACAATTAACGTGCGCCTGCCCAACTTAACGGGACCTCCGCGTCAATCGTGACCCTCGTCAATGATCAGCGAGATTAACATGGAAGAGGGGCTCCTCATAAATTGGTGGTATTGGTATCACAAGCTTTGAGCTGGCACTGAAATATGTAACCATCAATTAACAGAGCTTGGGATCGGGAACAACTTGTGTGCTTGAGACGGTAATGGGGACAGAGAAATGTACGCGTTAATTATTATTATATAAGCGTTATACAGTTTGTGACAATTAAATGGGTCCGCAGGGAAGTATGGAAGATATGTATATTGTGGAATCATTATGTAGTTTTGTCAGCTGCATGCATATTATGATACTAATAACTTTATTATTTCTAAATTTGTAAAGGTAATATCATGTTTAAAAGGTACCGAAGTATGATGATTGATCAATGCAAATAAGAAAACCTACCAATGTTGGTGTTCATCAAACATCTTTAAAATAAACTGTTGTTTAACCTTCTATACTATACCATTGAAACGAATATAAGTTCTTCTTGAAATACTAGTGGAAGCTATCACCCAATAAATATAGGATATGTACGATACCAGAATCTATAGCTTCTATAATGTCAAACAAACGTAAGCATTTACAAAAAGTCCCGCATTCTCAAGATCGTTCGCGTTAATATAAACAAAGGTATTAGCGAACCGACCGGAGGGCCAAAGCGATGGATTATTTTTAGCCACTCGTGATATCGTGATTTCATCCCTTCATTTTTAGAACTTAACACGGCGTACCCGTTACAAATTATCTCGAAGTAACTCAAAAGTGCTGTCAGTGACTATTCAACTGACAATTATTTAGAAATACAACGTTATTTATTTATAATTGGTTGGTGAAGATTAGTGGAATCGTGTGATTGTCTAAAAAAAAATAATTCCGTGCTGTGGAGGTAAAGTTAAACTGATGATGGTTCTGGCCGCAAATACTGCTGTCCTAAAGTACATGAAAACTTCAACAGAGGCCGTTAGATGTTTCAGGAACTCTGACACAAAGGTCTGTGTGATTGTTCATTTTTGACAACCCATTTGGTGTAAGGTTAAACGTAAGGGTTGGTTAAGGCTACTACACCAAGGGTTCCGGGTTCGATCCTCGGGCAGTACAATCATTGGTTGCATGAACATGTCTGTTTGTATTGGTCTGGGTGTTTCAATGTATTTACAAAATAAAAATATGTAAGTATGTTTATCCGTTGTTTAGTACAAGTTTACCCTTAATACAAGTTTCACGCTTAACTTGAGGCTAAATAGCGCTGTGTGAATGTCAGTGGATGTTTACTATTATTTATTTGATTAAGGTACTCAATATAAAGAATCTATCAAGAACCTTATCAATAACTGTACTTACTTCCTAACTTCGCTGGTGTAGTCACTGCCGCGCTCGAGGAGGTGGTCGATGTTGTTATTATTCGCCTTCAGGGCCTCATGTTTGCTCTTGGAGCAGACACCAAACACCGTCACGTTGTCCACAGTCTTGGCGAGTTGCGCCACGGCTTGACCCTGAGCGAACGCAAAAAATTCAATCATCTAGTTCTTAATTGATTAATAACTTCATCACAAACTAGCTGGATTAATTGTCTAATTGTTTTCCGCCCACTGACGAGACACGCTAAGGATTCAGTCTGTTTCTCAAATGCTCTAGTTGTATTTTTTTTTCATCGAAAAGTTATCATTTACTTTTTAGTAGGTACGAATATCAAGCATTTTTATTGCAAATTTGCAGTAGCAGTATGACACTTATATTAAAGTTAACCAGTATCGATAACACAAATAATACGAGTGTTTATGATATTTGCTGAAGCGTTATTTGTTTTCTGAAGCGTTTAGGTCCCCAACGTGCTGGTAAATTAAGCTAATTAGACACCACTCCTATACAATCCATTTATTGGTTTCATGTTACGGGTCATCGACACGGAGGGTGAGAGCTGACGTCAGCGGGCGAAAATTCCAGAACAAACAGGGTTCAATTCTCACCAAATTTAAGGCAACAATTAGTGAGTGCATTATAAATTATGTATTGTTTGCTTGATAGTTATGAGGTGCAGCGCACGCGCCCACATTTCTTAGAAGCTTTTAGATGTAGACACTTAACAGTGCTTTGTAGGGTCAATGCTACTGCACGTATTTTTAGCCTTGTGTTACACATTGCCTCGAACTTAGGTGCACAGCATCTGGTGCCGAAGTGATTCACTAATTATTTATTCATACTATTTATTGCACAAATACTTATCTATATTTTGTGAGTATGCTCTTGAAATGTGATGACCGTAAAATTAATTATGTAATGTTCACCTATAAACATAATATATTCTATGAAATTGTTAACTTAACTAGTTATTTAATAATGTAGACATAAGTTCTAGTTACTGCTCAACAAATACAATACGTGATGGTATCCTAATTTTTCTGAGATTGGGAAGCCAGCCCTGCAGTCAGCCGTTAGGGGCTAAAAATGACCACGATGAAACGTGGCCTTAAGTTGCCTCAACAGACAACTTAAAATTGTTTAAAAGTTGGACTTACCACGCCACCACCAGCGGAGTGGACCAACAGGCTCTTGCCGGCTGTTAGGTTGGCCATCTCGAAGAGCAGCAGATAAGCGACCACGTAGTTAGTGGTGACCGCAACGGCGTCGAGAGCGCTCATGCCAGCCGGTAGCGCGTACACGTACTGCGCCGGCACCGACACTAGTTCAGCCCACGCCCTGTACTCTGGCAGGGCCACCACTTGGTCGCCAACCTGAGAGGAAAGGTTTTCTTTAGAAAAACGGCTTTTTCGGGGACCTTGTCCACATTTGTTATAGACCTTCCTTGTAATAAGTGATGTACAAGACTCAAAGCAGTTGTTATGTCTACATTGTATCATTCTCGAAGACTTGGGAGTATATATCAGAGCTGGAGCCTATTCGAAGCTTGATCAATGTCGAACCGTTATAAATTTGACTTTTTAATTATAATTAGACAGTCGGATTTGCAGCTCTCTGCGAGTTTGAAAGTGAGCTCATTGAACAACTACTCGAGCTTTGTCTATTAACAAACAATGCCCTTTCATGAAATAATTTCTATAAAAAGCTATCTACGGCTATAGATACGTTTATAATACGACAAATGAGGCTCAAAAAACCTGTATTAATCAACAGAATTTACTCCTTTAAAACTTACTACGCATGAAGTCGATAGTAACTTAATACTGATTGTAGCTTCAAGTTACTTAACTTGAAATCATTTCCACTTGGGTTCATGTTGGATTACTACTAAAATATTTTGTTAACCTGATGCTATTTAAATGATGTTTTCTATATATGCTTGATTTAAATTTGGTTTAAGTACAAGATCAATCATAATCATCATCACAAGAATAAAAAATACAACTAAAATTATAAATAAAAGAAGAAATTTTACAACTGGTAAGTACTAAAAAACTAAGTCTTATATCCAAAAAGCTCGAGTTCCAAAATTACATAGCTACAAATCCCTAAATAAAATGTAATAAAATGCCTCAAGACGAAAGTATCAGTACTGAATTTAAAAAGACATGAACAGAGAAACACAAATTGCGTTTCATGTCTCTGCCACCAACGGCCTCAATCTTTTTTTACGGCTGGCAGAAGTTTAATATGTATGAACCACCCTCCCTGGGACTCTTCGCTCCCTCCAGCTTGACCTCATTGAACTCGAACAGGATTTCATTACTTACTCAAAATACCTTCTTATTCAATACACGTCCGTAAATTTTACAGAAGGGCTTTTCTTGTTTTAACTGTGATACTCTTTATTACCACAATGACTTTGGGCCTTTTGTGTTGTATTTAACAAACATACTTATGACAAATTTCATTATTTATTTATTTAGAACATTTACTTTAATGTTCTTTTTGAAATAAAATGCTGCATGTAAATACATTCAAATATATTATTCTGGTTCCCCCCTATTCCTATCTCATAATAAGAGGCAATCAAAGCAACGGATGATGAGCATCCAAAACCCTTTAGGCCTAGAACGATCTAATATCAATACATTTACAGCTAGATATATTACACATTTCGCGTTTTAAGGATTGTAGTCTTGAAATATTGCAAGGAAGACGGTTCGGTGAAACGATGCAAAGATAAATAATACGTATCTACAAAAAGAACAGATTGCGAAACATAAATTAAGTAAGCGTAAGTTAACTAGCCTACCGTATTGATTACGTCCCGTTTCCAGTCTTCGCAGAGGAACCGTTCAATCATAATTTATTTGATCATAGATACACACGCTACATCATTAATTTGGCACAATTAATCATTAGGATCATTACACAGTTCAACGGACACTACGGTTAGTAAATTGTTCTGCAATGGAACCAGATAACTAGATTATTTAAACTATGTATTTGCCGATATTAAGAACATTAACATTTTATACAAAATTAATGTAACTTGTTATTGTATTTAAGATAAAAAGCGATTCATCTGATGGTAAATTGCAGATCGGCACATAAAGACGCAGAATTGAAAGGACCAACGACAGTATAAAGTTTAGTTTCCGTCAGCACAGTTCTGCGCTCGTGACCTACGACGGCATATTATGTCTCTTATACTTAGTTTTAGTAAACACTGCCTCACTATTGGAATGTACTTCTACTTCACGGGACAATATCTGGTACTGCGGTGTGGATGCCTACCTAGACAACTCAGTATCGAGTATACCATTTAGTAACAGTACAAAGTAGTATCTTAATAACACATGACAATTCCCAAAGTTAGTAAGATATTCCATAATTTTCAACTGAATATTAGNCTAGATTATTTAAACTATGTATTTCGATATTAAGAACATTAACATTTTATACAAAATTAATGTAACTTGTTATTGTATTTAAGATAAAAAGCGATTCATCTGATGGTAAATTGCAGATCGGCACATAAAAGACGCAGTATTGAAAGGAAACCAACGACAGTATAAAGTTATTAGTTTCCGTCAGCACAGTTCTGCGCTCGTGACCTACGACGGCATATTATGTCTCTTATACTTAGTTTTAGTAAACACTGCCTCACTATTGGAATGTACTTCTACTTCACGGGACAATATCTGGTACTGCGGTGTGGATGCCTACCTAGACAACTCAGTATCGAGTATACCATTTAGTAACAGTACAAAAGTAGTATCTTAATAACACATGACAATTCCCAAAGTTAGTAAAGATATTCCATAATTTCAACTGAATATTAGTTGAGTTATAATAACGTAACGCGATAACCAACATTTGTGGGTAATCATCACTTTGGCCGGTAGAATGCATGAATGCACCTCGTGCATTGTGTTTGCAAACCCACGGGTTATTTGTATAACATCGCCCAGTCGCTCGAAACCTAACTGACCGTTACAGTATCCTTTCGTTACGGTACGCTGATGAAGCTTGGGGAAGACACTTTCTGGAGGTTTTGTAATTATTGATATACCTGAGTTCCTTGCCTGTGCAAATTGAGTCTGAACATATTAGCCTTAAATGTTTTGTTTAAAAAATAATATATTCACATTTCAAGTAAATTGGTATAATAACAAACCTTGAAATTGGTGACACCTTCGCCAACCTGCTCGATCTCCCCAGCGCATTCGAACCCGAGGATGAACGGAGTCTTGGGTGGAGAGTCGATAGCGCCCTGCCGCACGATCAAGTCTTGGAAGTTAAGACCGCTGCAACAAAAATAAATTTACGTTAAGAACTTTATTATATATTTTTGATGAAAAGAACATGTACATTTATCTACAGTACAGAAAATACTGATATATCGGCTGATACCATTGCCTTAACGTGGCAAATGGAAGTGTGTGTTTCAATGGTAATTTTTCAATGTAATTATTTGTTTCAGTTAAAATGAGACATTGTTTATTACTTTATTCAAATTAAAATATCCTTACTTTTATTTTTCACTAAAAGTTATAATCAACTTCTCTAGTCAAGTTGGATATTGTAAGGTTTGAAGTCAATGTGAATCCATAAAAGAGCCACCTCTCCGCGCCCTGGTATTCAAGCCCAATAATTGCTAAATTAAAAAGCTTTACTTAGAAGTTCTACGAAGTCCCTTTGAGATGTTTTTAAATAGAAAATTAAAATTATTTTATATCAATCTAAAGAACATGAATTGACTCCTCTAGTACTGTCGATAACGATCGGTGTTATTGAATATTGCGTTTTATGATTCATACTTTTTACTGCACGCTCATTGAAATAAAGTCCCATTCCTTTTAAAAGAGTGATAGCTTGTTTTTAATGGTTCTTTTATCTGTTTAATCGATCTATAGTTTAATTATTTTAACTGAACTGATTTCGTATGGTTCTTAGCAATCTATTTCTATGTTGTCTGAACATTCTAATTTTCAAACAGCTTAACCAAACATAGGCCAACCGACACACTTATGGAAGTCAATCCGAGGGATATAGGTATCTTATGGGGCCTAAACCGAAAAACAAGCATGGCATTGCGACGCGCTACCAGACACTAACAGCGCGGCGGGTCACGGTCTAAAGCTCCCCAATTTTAAAAAGCATTGGGGGAGGTATTCGTCCGGCATAACATAGACGTGTCCGTAAAAGTAAGAGGTTTAACGTTTTATATTATAAAAAGACAGTCATATTAAATGTTTTACCGTCCTTCACTACAATACAAATAAATTGCACAACTGATCAAAGCCACGAGTATGTGCTGTATGCCTATTTATCCCTTAGCACTTGTAAAGATAAACTGGTCGCGATTAATGTATCAGTCAAACAAGATCCACTAGAACCGTTTAATCAAGTTCATTTTAAAATAAGCCAGCGTAATATTCACACCAGATCTGATACCCAATTAAAGGAGTAGGGGCCAGTATGGAATGCGGGTAGTCATTTGTTGCGCTATGAATACAAGCACTGCCAGCATAAAGTATTCCATATTTAAATATTTAAACATGTAGATGTACCAATCAATATCAATAGGTACCCATAACAGAGAGTGACGGCTGCCCATTGTTACGCACTGGGCATATAATGGCAGTCAGTAATGTGGGTTAATTTGAAGCACTCGTCATGACTTGGCCCTATAGACGAAAGTGATTTTCGCTTTTGTTTTCAGACGAAAGACAATTCGTCACCCATCTGGATGAATCAACAATTAATAAATGCACACGTGTTAATAATGATACCAGATTTTTCAGTTTTAGTAAGGTAGTAGTTTTTTTTTTTCTTATTGGTATAAGTGATTTCATAGGGCAGCTGGAAATCGTTATTATTATGAATTTCCTTGCTAATTCTTAAACGATTCATTCCCCAGAACGATTTATCACATGAAATAGAAAAGATACTCTTTTTGTATGATTTTTTAATTCTTTAAGAGCAGGACAAAAGGACAAGAGCGACTGAGTAGTGTTGGCTGTGTAGTGTGATGAAACCATATGCAAAACGGGCGTGAATGACAAAATATGATCAGTTAAATAAAAAGAAAAAGGAAGCACTGACCTAAATACCCAGGGTCAAGTTAAAATAAAAGTAAATGTAGTAAGGATTTACTCAAAATATTTTTACAGAAACAGATCCTAAATCTTACACATTATTTTTCAAAGTTGATTTACTTTGTATGAGTACGAGTAGTAATTAATCTGTCATAGTAAATCTTCATTCTCTTCTGTTAATGGCTGTTATCATCGCTTAGCTTACATGGGGACTATAACCAATATTGACATATTGGTTATAGTCTACGTTTAAGTATGAGAAAAGTTAATAAGTTTTAGTACAGTTTCAATGCAAAACAATTAACTTTTGCGACGACTTTTGTATGTATTTCTAGGACATACTTCTTAAATGTTTCTTCGTATTTTCTGTTTTTTACTATTTTGTGAAAAGTTTTAAGTGTTTGAGATAATTGAAAGAATTTTAAATAATTGAAATGATTTTAAAATAAATAATACATTATTGGATTATTAAATTCATTAGTGTGAAGCAATTATCTCCTATTATAAGAGTCATTGATTCGTATAGCTTGGCGCATTTATATTAATTTTCGATTAAACTAACATGTACGCACAGTAAGGCTAGTGTTATCAAAGGTGTAAGGATATACAGGTGCTTTGGTATATGACATTACATACATACATGTAAATCTACGGATGCAGGACGTGTCTGCGTTACTAAACCGACGGCGTGTACACGGGTAATCGATATTTTGCGATGGTCTCCCCTCCTACAGTACGAGTACAGCGGAGACTAACGTCGGCATCACAGTACCTTTGGTCGGCATATAATTTTCGTTCTTTTACTAGAACCGCCTACATATAATAATGTATGGTATATATAATAATCTTAAATTTAACGTTTCATAATCTTTAGTAATTGCAAAAAAACCATTACCCCGTTTTCGATATGTAGGTATAAACACAACTGAAGTCTTACTTCCTACTGCAACCATAAGGTAGAGTGAAGTCATGGCTGAAAAAAAGGCCTCCCCAATCATCTTTAAAGGGTTTCGAACCGTTTTCATTTATGTTACTATGCACATTGCACTATGCACAGTGTGTGCTTTTCGTTAGTTTCCTATTCGGCAAGATGGACCAAGCCTATGTTAGGTTTAATTAGGCCCCAAAGATATCAATGTTGGCTTCCTTTACATTTTACCGGAGATTTATCAACATCAAATGCAATTCCAACACGTTTTAGGTAAATATATTTACATGTGTCTACATACAATATTTAAGTCAAGTGCATATCTTTGCTTTCCCTTATAACTCGACTCGGAATCAATAAAGCCGTATTAGATGTATAAGTGAGTTAATTAATGTTAATTTATCATGTTCATCGCAGATGTGAAAAAAACATAGGGGTGCGATGTATAAATTTACAATATAAGTATTCGCTTTTGGTTGTATTTTGAATTGAACATTATTGATGTTTAGTGTAATAATGTGCCTATTTCATTTGTTAGTAAGCTTTGATTTATTATATTTAATGATGGTTCACATTGATGAAATATATTTGTCCCCTAGTATTTCCTAGCAGATAGGGGTACCATGTAATTGATAAATCGCATTCGTAATCAAATTAGGTATTTTAGGAAAAAAATATAGATATCGAAACAAACTATATTGAGCAACGATAGGACAAGCTACGTTTATTATACGTACGTAGGTATGTATAATATTTAATAATAGTCTACCATTGCGCCACTTCCGATTACATTATTCTAAAAGGTAGATTAATTTTAAATTAAGGATCACTTACACAGTCACGAATTGTGTCTGTGTAAGTGATCCTTATACCACAACCTAAAAATGCGAAAAATACATTAGATTTACTTGTACCTAATTATACCATTGAGATAACCAATTACTTATACCCAAAAATTATTATTTAAAAATATTTTTAAAAGAAACTATTTTATGCCGTCTTCACGATAAACAAGACAGCAGAAAACAATTATTTTTGCAGCTACTATGCAATTGGTATACATCCCAATTTATTTCATTCCTCATACCTTCTACTCATACATAAATCCAGTATTTCTGGTATAACTGCTTTCTAACCTTTGTGTTTTATGTCAACATATTTGCTCATATTTCTCTTTGAATAAATACTGAGTTTATGCATTTCCTATCTATCAGTACATTAATGGTATGCAAGCATTTGTAGCTGAAAACAGGTTATTAACCAACGGACATCAACTTGTTCCATTCATGTATAAAATGTATATAATATATTCACGTAAACAAATTGCATTTTAGTATTAGTACGGGTTGCAATAAGCTTCATAATTAATTATTACTATAATAAATGATAACACCATTGTTATTTCTATTGTATTGTATCTGTGTATTATGATAATGTTATTATATAATGATTATGTTTTTTGATATATGAGTATATATCAAAAAGCTATGTTAAGAAATGAAAAACAAACAATTATGAACAGTATCGTCGGTCTTTCTTATAATTGCATATACGGCCTATATATTAATAGTTTTAAAATAACCATAATATAGGTATCTGATCAACGTTGGTTAGAAATTGTTTACATAATTCATAATAATAAACTGCGCAAAGTGCGCATCAGTTGACGGAGTAAGGATATAAAAACAGGCGGCAGATGTTATCCTCATTAGGGCGATGCGGCCACTATTTATAAAGTACCCGCTATTCTGAACGCCCAGTCCAAATATCACTTTAATAGCATTCTTTTAAAATACAACTGTTTACCGATCGCATAAACACGTCAATCCCCTAAGAACCGATTATAACTAAACAAGGAAACGCCTTCGAGGTTAAAACAATGCCAAAAATACTCTGTGCATACCTCATGTTCAAATTCAACAACGCAATATTGAAAATCGCCACACCATGCATTTAGTATAGGGATCCGGTTTCAAATAAGAAAATGTATCGCAACATACAATGTTCAGTAACATTACGTATATTCCCCGGGATGGTCTACAAATAAACTTCGGTTAGCAACCTAAGAAACCGCAAGGTCCAGGCGATACCTCGTAAATAACTGCACGCAGCCAGCAATGAGTGCGAGCAAATCGATATCCAGATATATAAATTACATTCGGTTCTACATTTTTATACTAAAAATTTTCATATAATTTTAAGAATTGCACGAAATATAATCTTCCTTTTTGTTAATACAAAGCTTGACGCAATAATATATAATATTGTCGGTGCCTGTATTATATATCCATGTTATTTACTAAGTTAAAGAAGAGCAGGCGAAGTCTGTCGATTAATTTTGATCTTTCAAATGATATTCCATTTTAGGTCCTCCTCAACTACACCGATGCAAAGCGGCAGAGTTTAATATTGTCTTAGTGATTATTAGGGTTCTTAAGTCTTTTAAACAAAAGAAGAGCACTCAATAAAAACCTTATTCTAATGTACGCTTATGTGAGATCATACATTGTTCTAGATCCTGTCAATCATCACAATAAGCGTGCTAATAATGGTTTATTAGCCCGGATTCAATTGAAATCCATATAATTAAACCATTTTACCAATCTAATGTTCGGTGATATCAAACCCTTTACGGTCGTTTTCGTAATTGGAAACCCGTATCGTATCTAACATAATCAACTAAAGGCTTAAATGTATTGCCCGTTCGTCCTACTGTATGCAGTGCACTACAATCTTGTACAGTATGCCTCACTCGAGAAATAAGTCACATGAATCATCCTGTTTGCTTCGGTTATTTGCAAAACAATTAATACGTTTGCGTCTTAAATTGTAGTGAATGAATCATTAATTATAATTGTTATGTTGAATACGCATACGCGGTTTGGTTAAGATTATAAATTCTAATGAATACTAAATACTAGGTACAATTATGCAATACTAATAAGGTAAAGTATCCACTATTTAAAATACTATAAGACTCAAATATCAACAATTTTCATCGTTTTTATCTAGTTTAAAATTGTAAACCTACATTAATATTTCTTTAAATTAAATATAGATTATTTTAAGAAAATAATCATGAATGAATATTTAATTTCGAAAGAGCAGGTCATACATTACCACGTAAATACTACTCGTAATATTTAAAATAATCGCACAAATACTGACGCGTAGCAACGGGAATACACACAAAGGGTTGCATACCAGGAACTAGAATGTATATATAACTTATTTGAAATAAACGTAGTACCTAAATAGTAATTACACCGCATGGGAGTGGAATGAGGCAAAGGCCGCCACGGTGCCGACTTAGCGCCCGCATGCGTTTTATTGGATAAATTGGGAGCGGGCTCTATCGTTTTATTATGAAAAAAAAAACTATTGTCCCACTATCGAGGATCTCGCCGCGCCCATATTGCTGAGGGTCGGAATGTTAATCCGAGATAATCTCCGCTGCATGTCTCATATCGAATTTTACGCGCGCTACCTGACCGCTCATTTAACGCAGACTTGAATGGTTTCCTGTTACAATGCCTCGTAGCGGTATGAGCAGGTAGCAAATTTTTCATGTTACGTGTTCGGTAACATACGAGTCTATATTTTGGAGACCTGTTAGTAAATCCACTTTATTGGAGTACAGCAACGTGCAAAATGGTTACATTATTCGTAATTAGCCGTATAAACACGCACGGTGATATAAAAAATTGACAAGTGAAGTTGCGGCTTGCGTGTCACGGAGTCCTTATGGTAAAAGCCTTGAGATCGATAAAGCCAGCCGGTTTCCCTAAAGGCCACCCATCTACTAAAAGTCGTCAACCCTGCCCCCTTTCGTTTATCTTAATTACAGGCATATTTTAACAAAAGTTCTGAGATAAGAAATATTATCGAGCACACCATATAAGAATGGTTTTGTTATGTCATGGCGACTATACTGGCGCAAAAAAAGTATATTCGATTATAGTCTCTAGAATCCGCTCGAACGTTATCACAGAAAAAATAACAAAGCAAAATCTATTGCTTTGGGGCGTTTTTCAAGTCGACGAGAGTCTTAGACGATCGAGACAAGTAGGTGCTAAGGTCCCAAAAATCGTAAAATGTTCGTACCCCCAACATCGTGCTAATACGATTAATGGATTAATGCGCTGCGTAGAATTTCTATTCACGCAATTTAAATAACTTTCCGGTTTATTAAACAGCAGCCGAATGATATGTAGAGAATAATTTTGAATAAATTACACTACGGGCGGATTGCAGCGGCCCCCTCACGTGCGTATTTACAATTTAAAATGGGCATACGTAACGAACGAGTGAATGAGTGAACACCCTCACTTCGGGGTAATTTTAAATTGCAACGGGGTTCGTGATGGCGCGACCGATGGCGCGGCGTCGCGACGCCTGGCGCGTCACCGCACACTGCACCTACCGGCTAGACACAACCAATACTACTACCATTATGGGAAATTAACTTATCGAGGGTAACCGACCGATAATATCGAAGGGATAATTGTTTCTGAAAATTCGCATGAGTCACTAGAACAGTCGAGGGTAGAAAGATACCTTTTCTACTCAGTAACGGAATCGGGTTTACGGAGCTTTATCGAGTGAAACTATCTAGAATATATGGATTGTTTCTGGAAATTTACTTAAGTCATTGGCGCTAGAATTTTCTTCTTAGAGTTAGTTTCTTGTTATTAACTGCAAATAAAGTTCAAGCGAAGAGAAAGCGTTCCGCTCATAAAATAAGGGACGGACACAAATCGATGGGGATTTATTACTTCGAACTTCTCTGATTCATCGGTCTGTCTTTTGTTTTCAGTGAAAGGAAAACAATTTTACTGGACAAGAAGCGATATTTTTAAAATTGTCGTTAACTGGCCACACGACTGACCGACTAATTAATTTGGAGATGCATAAAATTATTTAAATAAATCCCACTAGTGGTCTTTGTCATTATTAATAATTTTCATAATTGGTGCTGTAAATAAAGAAAAAGATAACTTTAAATTGGAAGCCCATCCTATACCCACCATACACTTCCAAATTGACTTAACAAATCTGCTTAAACCAAATATTCACTGGGAACACTCTAGTTCCCTTTCTCTAAATACCAACGCTTTCAAAAATGTTATATATTTTGTTTGATTAATTAAGGTAAAATTGTAAATAAGCATATGAAATGAATTGTTCGCATAAGCGAAAACTATAAAGTGAAAACTTTTAGCAGTTGCAATATTTTACGATTTTTAGAACAATGGTATGTTGATCAACAATAGCGAATAGGAAATTGTTATCCGCAGTAGTTTTTAATACCAAACGAGTATTTAGCACAACATAAATTTCACGCTGTCCACCTTTGTCAAGGAACTTGCACAAGTCAAATATCGGTACGTCACGTTTGAGTGCGTTTCGTTGAAATAGTGTCGTATAAACGCGGTAGCAGCCGTAACCGCCATATGCATTTTGGGATTTCGTTTTCCCCAGCATACATCATCGGAAACCATCACTCGATCTTTCCTCTACTTTCTAGAACCAGTCCGGAAATTTTACTGATTCCACAACCTGCACTAAGAAGCAGTTAAAAAACAAGAATAATTATTATCGACATAATATAGCCTAATTTAATTATGTCCACTGTTGAACTAAGGCCTCCTTGAATGACTTCCACGAAAACCAATCCTTAGGAATCGACATCAATAGGCTACTTGCCACTAACCAGGTTTTGGGGTCCTCCTATGCTTCTTTTTTTAACTTATTCAAACTACCAAATTATAAAAGTGCACATTACATGCACAAAGGATAACAAATCATATCATTGCATAATCAGAGCAAATAACTAGCAATAATCTAAAAGCTAACTCCAATGAACAAACATCAGGGAAATAGATTTGTCTACATAAGAAACGTTTCATTGTAATGCAGGGAGTGTGGCGCGATATGACTCGAATTCTCCATCCGCCGAGCCGCTCATGTTTCATATAGAGGACGTGCCCGCTAAGAAGTGGAAACGACAGCGCTTATCACCGCCATTGGCTTAAGGAAGTCGAGGAGTAACTCCTTAATCTTTTATGACACCTAATATATTTTCAATTGTAGTAGTGTTTCGTTCTGAATACCCTAGTGAATTTTTTGTCACACACTAACAACAAATAAATATACATCTTTTGGATCTTTTTGTTATTTGCAGGCGATAGAACCATAGGGTGGAGGCTACCTGTTTTGATGCAACGTAGTTATTTTAATTAAATAATTTAGCTACGTTAAAATATTTAGCAACTGGTAAATAAAATAAAAAGATCATCTAAGAATCGTTAAAGCAATCTTAATTAAAAAAAAGTTTAATGATATAGCATAATCTGCTTGAAATTGGTTTTTTGTTTCCAGTTTTTCAATATAATTATTTGCCAATCCAGAAATTTCGGGTGGTATTAGAAACAGAAAATAATTCGAAGCGATGAACATAAAAATAATGACCGCCATACTCCGTATCAACAGATGGGGGAGTTTTAATAGCACACATCATATTTAACAAAGGATAATGTCATTTTACAATTATTAACTGGGCCGTCAGTTAAAAATAGAGTATCATTCTTTATGAATTCCTTTATTGCATGTCTAGAACGTATGTAGCTTTTGTTAGGCCGCCGCGCCGGGTACTAATTACACGAGTATTTATTTAGTGAGTCATAAGCTAATAGCAATATACGAGTAGTAGGTACTATATAACCAATGCTATAGTTTAGTTTATCGACACTTCTGCTGCGGCTAGAATGGAATTTCCTCGTTCGCGCACTTTCTGATTCATTTGTATTCCACACTAACACACGCCGAGCGTTGCTTATTGCGTGAATATTATGGGGACGGTTGGATAGACAGGAAACTCACTTAATAACAGCTTTATTGTAGCTGTTAAATAGTATCATTTATCAATTATATTAGTAAAACATCATTAATGAATGATTTATTGTATATTAAAATAATAATAAATAAATATCCACTGACATTCACACAGCGCCATCTAGCCCCAAGTTTAAGTGTGAAGTCTGTATTATGGGTACTAAACTACGGATAAACATACATATATTTTTTTGTAAATACATACTTATTATACATACAAAACACCCAGACCATTACAAACAAACATGTTCATGCACACAAATGTTCGTACTGCCGGGATCGAACCCGGAACCCTTGGTGATGCAGTCGACATCTCAACCGCAACACGAAATGGGTCGCAAATAGATTAGAAGAAATAGATTTGCTATAATTGATTGAGGATTAACAGTATCTACTCTTTCAGTAATGTTTCTTCATATTCGTAAATTCGATACATTAAATCAATATTATACCATATACTAACTATAGATTCGTAACATTAAAAAGAAAGAGAGACAAAGGGGCTCTAATATGCTGTCAACTTTTTACCAGACATCGGAAGGAGGGTTATTTCCTTCGTTAAATGAAAATTTAAGAGTAATGGTAAACAAGAAGTGTACTTATTTTCAACGAATCGTCTTGATGATTCGAAGGGACCGCACTCCACCCTCGTTATGCATGCATGGGAGCCAACCCCAAAGGTACAGTTTCCATTTTTATAACATGATTTTGTCATGACAGCGTACATTAAGTTTCATGGAACCATAAAATAATAATGAAGATGACATTTTTGTTTCGTCAGTGTATGGGACTGTCACGCTTACTTTCAAATCAGGGTTACAATTAACCGATTATAAAATACTAGAAAGTTACTTATGTTTCGTGCAAATACTGTCATTTTCGGAATTTATTTCAACACGTCACGTAAAGAAATGAATTGTGTCAGTATGCCAAACATATAGCGTGAGAATCGAATGGAATTCAGAAAACAGTTTTTCAAACACATTTACGTGTCGATAAGGACGTATAAATGATTTTATGACCCACTTTACATAAGTAAAAATTTTAATTCATTGTGTTAGGTATAATATATAAACGTTGTACGAGCTTAATGTAATCTTTAGAAGTCAGGTACAAGGCGTAAAAATTTGTATTTCCATATTTCCAAGTTAAACAAAAAACAAGCCTAATCTTTACTACCTGGGGTAAAATAGTTTTTTTGACAAAAACACCAAAAACAAACTTAAGACTTAACTTTCCAAGTAGCCGTTATTTCATAAAAGGGGAAATCCAGACAGTTCAATGCCCGTTCAAATGAACTTTTCATTACGATTTGTTTAATGGGCTTCAGGAAACTTGGAACGAAGCCAAAATTAAATATGTATGTATTAAAACTTAAAAAATTTCTCACGGCAGCAAAGAAATATAATTCAGAACTGTAAAGTGCAGTTCACACCAATCGAGGATCGTTAAAGTGGTACAAGGTCTTTTTTCATATTTTGGTGTATATAACATTATTAGCATTATCCAATTAAACGCGGTGTTCTACTCCTAATTATTATAATATCTTTGGTTATGGACTATGACGTGTTAAATACTTCCAAAAGCTCTTATTGCATATATACTTAAGGTTGTGAGTTGGCATGATCCGCGTCCTGTCTTTGTCCTACTAGTACAATTTGGGGTCCAACAATGCAAGAGTCCGAACGCGTGTAATATCCGGCTAGCGGTCCCCATGAATATGTGACGAGCCCGCTATCGGCTTCCGATCTACCTGACGACCGTCACCAGCCAGCTGTAACCACGCTTTTATAACATGTAATTATATAGACAATTCGATGCTATCGCCCATTGACACTAGCAAACATTGTATATTCCATCTAATTAGGTATAGATAGCAACAAATAAATGCTTTCTGTGAATTATTGCAGTTCAATTGATACATTATGGCAACAAACAGGGCAATCCATTGCTAAAGTTAAAATAAAATAACTCACAATCGATAGCCTGTATTTCATAACTAGTAAAATCTACAAGGTTTTCAATAATCAGATAACCTTGCTTGCTTGCCAGTTCGTAACTAGGTATTGTTGTCTGCTCATCAAGAAGAGACAGCTTCAAAATACAGCAAAAGGATGAAAATGTACAACCTTTCAATTTTAATAGATAATTAATTTAACGTACTCAAATAGCAAAAGCCATTTCCACCGAAAATGGTAAATTTTCAATTCATTCTCATCTCTATTTCCAAAACAGGTTACATATACTCATTTGTAAATACACACTAAATTTGCATTGATTCAATAAACTTGTGTATAACATAACAAAGAACGAGGAAGTGCACATTTATACTGACAATGATTCAGTTTCGTGCGATGACTTACTTATTAAGTTGGCATAAAACAATATTCTTAATAACGGTGGTGACAAAAACGTAGCGTACGCATACGATGACAACGTCATTAGTCATAGTGCATGCCAATGATGAACTGGGCTCGTCATTCCGGCTGCCGTTTTAATTGTCCACCGGCGGGAAATGAACTCATACACCGGGTATTACAACTATCGTAGGGATGAGTAAAGATTTTTTATGCTAAAAGCTTTGTTACTAATGTAGACTGTCGATCGGATGTCACTGGTAAGCGACGTAGGTATTAGAACGCATTCCATGCATTAATTATTACGATAATTTGCATAGTTTAATCAGAATGCTCAGTTGTTTATTAATTTACTATTATATAAATAATAATGTTAAATCAACTTAAGTTTCCATAACTACTTATAGTTGTTCGAAGCAATGCAAAGCAAGAAACCGGAAGTACTTCAGGTACATTATGTAAAGGTTCAACACTGAGTTTCTGATTCATGCATGTAAGCAAAAGTGCGAAACTTTTTTATGCATATCATGTTTCTTTTAAGTTTACTGAAAGAGATATCGTAAATAGGATTGACAGAAATTATGGTTTTCAAACATAGTATACAAATTGATCTCGCTATAACTAGCAATGAATTCCGTTTTTACTCCAGTCCAAACTCACAAAGAGCACACACAACTTTTAACGCGCGCCAAACAGATATAAAACAGACAAGACACCGATTGATAACCGAACAGATATTACAGCATTCAGATGCCAACAGTAACGCGTAATAGCCCTTGATTATACGAAACCGTTTTTATACTACACTTCTTTGGACCGCTGTTTGTTTTTAAATCTCTTTTTTGCTAATATCTTTTTTTCTTTGCCTCTCAAGTCTCAATGTACTCCGATGCCTCTAAGCTACAATCGATTTAACAGTTATATCTCTGCATGATCGTTCTACGTGCCTTTTGACGAGGAGGAATTGTTATTTTCTCGAGTGCTTTCACTGTGGATAATTTCTCATATAATCATTGTGTAGAAACCTATGTTCGAAAGAACGGTATCACAGTACGCAATTTTATATTTAAAGTTGCATAGAAATTTTGCTGCATCAAAAATAATATGAATAATATCCACTTCAGAACTATCCTCGTAAGCCACTGCCATTCCACAAGTATTCCACTTCTTAATCTGAATTAATTTACCAAGCCTTAATCTAATTTCCGATAGTGGATAGTATATAAAGAAATGTACCACAATTAAGTCAAATTTATAACCATCATTAACCGGCTTTTTAAACCAATGTTCCTAACCATAAATCGTCAAACCACTAGTAAGTAATAAGTAATTGAACAATACATTAAACATTATGATAAATGTGCCAGAATCTTATTTAAGGACGTCAATTTTATTACATTTAAATACAGAATTTTATCGAAATCCAATATTTACAAAAGAAAAGATTCCTAACATTTACTTAATAATACTAATAACTTAAAAATATAAAGTGTGCCTTTTGTTTTCTTTTAACATATCTAAATTGATATCAACTATTTGCTGATAAACTAAACTAATATTTAAGAAAATTATAGTCAAGGAAAAGAAAGTAAACAAGAGATAAGATTGTGTTTCAACACAAATAGTGTCTACCAGTCAATGTGAAGGTTCAAAGAATAATAGAAACTGCTTAGATAGCAGAAATGTAAAGATACACAATTGTTTAGGCATTTGCTCTATAAGATATCAACGTCGTCTAATAAACTTTCGCCTAGTGTTGCGTCCGCGGACTCTTGGTCTACGACTTGTGTGCAAGTGTCCAGCCAGCTACGATTACATTTGTAATTTTTAATCTATTGTCTTTTATTTAAAAAAGTTAAGCTTTTCGAGTTAAGAAAGGCTTTATCGCTTTTTTACATAGTATTAATCCTTAATCAATCGTTTTTATTCACTTATTCTGCGTTTCTTTATAAAATGCCGTGATACATGCGCGACGTCCTTCCTCCGGTATTAAGAAATAAGAGGATTATGTAGTTTTTGTTGCTTTTTTGGTACACTTGGAATCGTATAAAAATACCTATAATTTTTTACATCACAAATTTATAATATATTTTCAATGTACAATTGCGTTGAAGTTATGTATGTAGTCATACCCAATAAAGTGAGAGATATATGGTTTACTTTTGCACACAGAAAGCTCGATTATAGGGAAACCTTCCCAACTGTTAAGCGAAATAGTTCACAAACTGCCGGAAGCCGACGTCAGACCCCTCGCCAAACACATGCGGGCAACAAAAAAAAGCCAATACGAAACACGCTCGCAACGCGTGGATTTCTATAATACAATCCAAGTATCAAACAGTGGCCGTCCCAGATGTCGCCTTTCGACAAAACCCGTGATATGATAGATTAGGGTGACCGACAAGGACGACATATCTAAACATAGCTTCCATAACATTGATGAGAAAACGATCAACGCCATTTCCTAAATCACTTCTCCATGACCTTGATGTTTTCGTTTAGGTCATGTCAATCTACTGTCACATGTATTTTTCATGTAATGAGAAAAGATGTCACATTCCATCATTGTTTAAGCAGAGAAAAAGCTCAAGCTATTAATTCTTCAACTTCTTTTTTAATACTACAAATTAAGGCAAATTACAAACTAAAAGTAAATATTTGTAAGGTTTTTATTTAATTTGAAATAAATAGATTTTAAGTTTCTAGGTAGGCGTGCTCCATCCTAGACTTCGTCATTGCTTTTCGTTAGGAAAAACGTTACGATCCTATTACTAACAACTAAAAACATTTGTAATTGATAACAAAATAATATGGTTGTTTGACTATGGCAATTATCTTAAGAATATAAGACTTAGAAGCTATTCTACCGTTAGTTCAGTAGATTAGGATGACAAAGAAAGAACTCCTTCCTGAGATACCCTTAATTTGAAACGTTTGTAACGTGAACGAAATGATCAACGCTATTGTCAAAATTACTAATTTTAACCCCACCTCAATTCAAACTACACAAAATTGCCCGTAAATGTTGGAATAATTGCCAAAATCTAAATGCCAACCTTATCTGCTCGTGGTGTGAGGGTAAAAACGTACGAGGCTTTGATAACCCGCTAGCACGGATTGGTGCTGTGGGTTGTGGTCCGAAATTGAGGGATAGTCATTGGGAGAAACCATGTCCAGCTGTGGAGAGAGTAATGCGAGTGATATAAATGCTTTAAAGTTTATTTTGGTTTACTTTGCTCATTGAAATTTTTATGTTTCGGAACAGAGCATTCAAGTATATTTTTATTACACAATATTATTTCCATTTCCGCTGCAGTATAATGTTTTTGCACTTATAGGTTATATTAAAAGTCGTAAAAAGATGAAAGCTCCGCACACAAACTACGGTAGATTATAAGTTTTCTTATCTAAAGAGTTTCTCGGCGAGTTGGTAAATCTTGGCTAGATTGCCCAACATAGATTTGCGGCGGACGGAATTGCAATCGTAGTTAAGCAAACAAACGTGATTTTGACATCGTATTTTACCTAATTAATTGATAACGAGTATAAATACACTGATTACAGAAAATGCCATAGTACGGCAGATACTTAGTAGTCTATGATTAATTTATTATACAAATTAAAAAAATATATATCCTGACGAGCAATTTTAGTTGTTTATTGTAACAAGAAAATGGGGAAATAACACTTAAAGCTCACTTTAAATTCCGACTAGGGACACCATCCTTTTAAAATTCAAAAGACATTCTCAATTATTTGCGCATGACACCCCGCCATGCTTAGAAATTCATATTGACTTATGAGAATACAAGACTAAGGTACCTATGTTATAAATATATAAAAAATATTCCTTTCTGTATTAAATATAGGGTCCTAGAAAATAGAGAGCGACTTGGAAGGGTGCTCACTAGCGCGAGCAACAAAAATGCATTCAACAGGTCCAATAAGTCTTAGCTAATCCAAAATCGGCCCCTAACATCGTTGTTTGTCACATTCACACGGACCACGGGAAACATAAATGTCGGATATGAAGATTTAAATTCCAAAGTGGTTCCCCTCAATGAATTCCGCTAGGCAACCGTTGAAAAAACATTCTAACACATGCTTTTATTCATTTATCGAGGAGCATGGTTAATGGGCGCTGTGAAAAAAACAAGCATTGGCGTCGAAAGACGTAGGGCTTGCGGAGATTGGTCGGGGAGGGGGAGCTCGTATTGATCGCACCCTCTCCCCGCGCCGCCCGCCCCCGCCCCGCCAGACAGCCGCGCACCCTCGCGCACCGACACCCGGCCGTAAACCCAACCACACCCCTTTTTCATGCCACTCACGGGATTTTCCAATTCAATTTACCCCAGCTACCAGAGAAAGTGACCAATCGCTTACCGAGCAATAAAATGACAAACAATCGACGAACATGAATACTCGATATGGAGAAGTACAAGATCATGGATCGAAAAGCGAAGACGCCGAAAGTAGTGACATTTCGGTGATTTGTAGCCTGTCTGCGGGTTTTATTTATGAAAAAGGACAAAAAGTAAGACATGTTTACTACCATATAGAGTGGCGAGTTGATTCGATTATGGGCACAATAAGCGAAGGAGCATTTTGGTAAGTTCATTGACTCCGCGAACAATGTGCCCGCGGGCGGGCCGCTGAGGACGGCGAGCGCCCGCCGCATCTGCTCCGCGATATACGCTCCTATAGATGCCTTGACGGCACATGTCGCCTACAGCTACAGCTTCCCTGTAGAAAGTCCTTGCATTCAATTTGATTCAGAAATAACGCGTAATACAAATTCCTACAATCAATACCATAAAGAAGAAACCATTTTCCAATTTAAATAAAATTACGCAAAGGAAATCATAAATGATTAGCCATTAACTTCGATATGACACATTTAAAATAACAACGTATTTTATCTAAATGACTATGACTCAGTAATCGTAATCCCGATAAAGGTCAATAATGTCAACTGACGACGCCGAATACCAGGGGTCCTGGACGGAGCCTGATTATCTAAATAAACTGCACATTACAAACTTCCTTGTATTAGTTTCGGTTGTTTACAGATGAGTCAAACACGATAGCCGTATTAGACTTACTCATCGATAGCTGCCGGCTACACGTTACTAGAATTAACGTTGTCGTGACGCATATACGATAGGCGTACTAATCGCCGCTGTGATTGCTTGGATAATTTACAATTGGTACAGGGAGGGTGATTTTTTATAACAAAATAACGTTACCACGTTATACTTAACATGCACGGCCGTCACCCCGTCAACCATCTTGGATGATTGATGGATGGGCGAATGCATCTCACGGGTCACTCAAACGATAACACATCAAAAGCTATACGAACGGAGCATCGTAAGTTTTTTATGAACTTTCTGACTGCAACTAATTTCTTTTAATTATTGTATGAGAACGGTCATTGTATATTCAAGAGTGGTGAGCATAAAGTTAACATTTGAAATGAATACCCTTCGCTTCAGGGGCTTCAGGAAAAACCGCAACTGTTGAGTTGCCGACAAAAGTACAAATCGATCCCTAGTCATTCGTTCAGCCCTTTTATTTATTTATTCTATAAAGGATGAGTAACATAAGACTCATCAGACTGATGTGCCGAGTTACATTAAGAATTGAATCAAACAACATAAACAACATATTTTTTGTTAAAAACACTGGGCCTCTCACCCGAGACAACAGATGTTAGGTCTCTTATACCCGGTAATTTCACTAGCTACAGTGCCCTCATCCCGAAACAAAAAAGTGCATAGCACTCTTATTGCACGGGACGATATCTGGCTCTGCGGTGGTACCTAGACTTAGTATCGAGTCTACCACCAACTAAATTTGAAGTTATTGCAATAAAAATGCAAATAACAAGAATGGAGCATTATTGCAATCGAGTCCACCCACACGTTGCATTCAGGTAGGTACACCAGCAAGCTATACGCATCGAGTTCACTCAAGAACATTACTTTCTAGTGACTCATAGGAAGAGAGCTATCTCGCGCAGACGCTCTCAATAAGGAAGAGGGTAATAAACAAATTCATCTCTCCCATCTTATGTGGCTTCGGTGCCCATTAAAATGCACAATACTGTACTTTATACCATAGAGCTCCGTCTGGGTGAACGAGGGTTACTCGCTATTTTTAGTTTTTAAATTGATACGCCAACAAAGTGAAGGATGCAAGCAATTAACACGCACTTTCACCACTGAAGGCATTTCATTGTATTAGGCGTAACATGCACCCTATTTTAACGATAAAACTCATTCGAATATCGTGAACTCAACGACACTGTCCAGACGGACAGAGGTTAAAGAAAAGACTATCATATTTCCCATCCTACGTTCATCTCCACATATAATTAAGCAGTCTCTGAATAAAAAAGAAAGCCACTTATGAGAGGCGTGAGTACGCCGATTGTTCTCGGAAGATGTCTGTTGCCGGCACTGACTTGACCTAATTGAAAATAATTGTGTGTTATTCATTGCTCCGATTCCGAGGCTTACAAAAACTTATTATCCGTTGAGAGCCACATGTGCACCAGAGTCCGTGCCTCATAATAGGATAGATTTCGGTCTCTAGCCGTTACATATCATTAAATTAATAGCGCTATCAAACAACGAACTCTTGTGCGCTATAAGCCGAAGGGCTATCAAGTGTTTATTATAAACGTCTTCATACGACTCAATAATAAGTAACCGACAACATTTTTTTAAACATTTCTATGCCTTACATAACGAGTATTTAATTATGGGTGAACACACTCCAAGTATCAACTAGTTATGTATCTGGATCATAACAACTCTAAGCTTCGCCTTGAACTTGTGCGAGCAACGAGTCTCGCTTCGAATGTACTCGTAATCTGTAGCTTAGGAATTTGTTTGGAGACTATAAAAAATGCAGACGGGCGTATCAATAAATGTACTTAACACCGAGTTCTGGGAGCACCTAGGCGAGGTCATGCGTGGCCCGGGATGGCAGTGGGCGGAACTCACACGTTTTTGCGGTGCAAGACTAGAGAACTTGTACAAGTTACCGGTCCAGAGCGGCCGGTTCATATTTTCGCGGCAGCTGGCATCGAGTATGTCGCGGTCATTTACATAGTAAGTCGACGATAAGCGAGCTATATTTAGCGCGGCAGGGATGTGCCCTGCGCACCTTCGTGCACCTACGCCGCGCCACCCCAGCCTCGACGCCTTTGCTGGACCGTGCCGACTAGACACAATCAAACACAAGGTTTTGAACATTTGGGATATCGGTCAATACTTAATAAATACTCTGGTATGGATGGATATAATCTATTTCTGTAACCTTTTGTTCGTCAAATTCTTTACCCCTATGTTTAAGTAAATAACATCAAATCTTAAGTTATTTTATAGAGCAAAGAAGGGTAAGCTGCAATTACCTCGGCAGCCAGACGATAAATATCAATAACGATTTGCTGCCTGTACAACAGCAACGATAACGAGATAAATCTTTCACTTTTCGTTTTGTTGAATCGCCAACAAACAGCAGTTAAGTTTAACGAGAAAAGTGGCAGATAACTCATGTGTCGCGTCGCAAGTAGCGTGTTGAGTCGACTCGTCCGCTCGTCCGCATTATCTGAAGCACTGGAGCGATAAAAACGAACAAAGAACAATGTCAGTTGGCGCTTAACTCCCTTTCGCATGAACTCGCCGATCTCCGGTTTCATATGACAAAATAACATCAATTTGTTACAGCCGTCAATGCGACGACCGGCAGCGCCGCGGTCCGTTGCCCACGTGTATGCGTGAGCGCAACATGACCATCCATCTAAAACGCATTATCATATTCTATTGAATCAGTAATGATCTAGCGAAATCGATCGCAAAGAGAATGTAAACATACCTATGTATAAGCGAAAAGAGAACTATAACACGAGAGCGAATGCCGGCCGGCGTTTCGGCGGTCGACAGGGTGTAAATCCGCACAGGGCGTGTCGCACGGCAGAGGCGCGAGTTTGCGTGCAGAATTTTCAATCGGTCGGTGTGCATTAGCCGTGCATCTATACAGTGGACGTTAATGAGGCGAACTCTCGCCGAGCGAAACGGGACTCGTCCTCAGCAGGCACTGGGTGACCGGGTACGCGGTGCCCAGTCGCCCATAAAATTCGCACTCTCGCTGCGGCATCTGTTGTTTTTTTATTATTTTAGAATCCGGAATTTTTGAAGATTGAAAGTAGTAGATATTTAATTTACATGTACAAAGAAATAAAAAAGAGGGTAATAATGAAATTGTCAACTCACCAAGCTTTCACGCGTATGAGCACCTCTCCCTCCCCGGGCGTGGGTTCCGGCTTCTTGAGGATCTTGACGGACTTGAGTCCGCCGAAGCCGGTGAGTACGACGGCGCGCATCTCCTTCGGCGGCGGGGTCTCCTTGTCCTTGTCCTCGGTGGGCTTGTCGGGCGTCTCCTCCGGGGGAGTGTCGGTGGTGCCGTTCTCAGTGGGGGTGGTCTCGGGCGCGGCGGCCGCGGGGGTATCCGTGCTCTCCGTCATGTTTGCGTGGGTGGGTGCGGTGCGAGCGTGTGACGGACGCGGCGGTCGCGGTGCGAGTGAGCCGGCCCGGCCGCGGGGCGGACGACGCGCGCACCACGAACAGGTGGCCGCGCCGCCCGGTTTCCCTCGCCGCACCCCGCCACATATTACTATACAACGGGCCTGGATACACTTTATTACTTATACATATTCGGTGAAGTTTTTCGACATTTATCTGTAGATACAATAGCAGACAGCTTAGATGGATGCTTGTTTCCTATCGCGGGAAATCCATATAAAATCTTTTGGTTGGCCGGTAATTTTTGCTCGGAATTAAATCGTGTGTATGAAAAAGGACGCATACGTATTGCGCCATATTAAAAAACCTTCGTATTTCATTATAAGATTTGCAGACTGCGTGATAGTTGGTATATTAAAGGGAACTGGATTAATTTTTCAACTGTAGTAGCACAAATCAGGCAAAATTTAGAAACACATACTTATAGGCAAAGCTAAGTAAAAGACAAAGCAAGGGTACCTTATAAGAGTACTTTTTACCCCAGGGGCGTAATCTACGCCTAAAATAAGAAGAAAACCGTATAGGGCATTGTTCACGATACTCTATCACCCTGTCTACATGGGACTTGGATTAACTTTATTACTCTCGTGTCAATAGGTACCTACCTATAATATGAATGTATAGTTCTAAGCATTTTAGTGCAACGTAATAGTGTATATACCTAAATAGTATCGCCTTCAGTTATTTCTAAATCGGATTACAGAGTAAATGCTAATCTAACTGTGCGTAATATTGTGGCGCGTAGTTCTACGGTTTGTAGAACTTTCTAGTTCAAACACAAATCATACGCAGATGATACAGCTCCGCTACGGTGATGGATTAAAATCATTAAATAAATTCGTATGATGATACTCACTGAGTCGTCAGGATAGATAAAAGTCCAACTCATTTTCTCAATTGACCTGACCGGGAATCGAACCCGTATTCGCCCGTCAGTTTTCCTAGCCAACAAAGATGATTTAAAAGCTATTTAATAACACATAGGTATTATTTAAATTAATTATAAAGTTTTTATGGAGTAAGATATTAATTGAAATAATACCTCAATAATTGCTACGTTTATATTGCCTTCAGATCCAACCTAAGTTTATTTTGTCAGTAAGTTTCAGTTTTAATAGGTTGGTTTTATATTCAACGCCTCCCATAACCGTAGGTACAGAGGCTGGACGTGACTTGGCACCGAGATCAATATGAAGCCCGACTCGCTATACATTGTACACGTTATATATCATTTTAACGTTCCACGTTTATAGCAAGCTTCGCCGGTTCAGCAAACACATTCAGAAACTACCCTCGTGTATAACATGACTTTTCACCATGTTTTGATATGATTTCGTATGAGAAAATGTTTAGTGTTGTGCGGTTGCTTTTGCTGATCGACTCTGTAAATATATACAAGGGTAGATGTATCTTTATAATTATTTATCAAATAAGAGAATAATTTTGATTAATTACTAGATTTGACAATGTCTGGAAGATTTATTGTTACGAGTGAAGATTTTCTTAAATATCAGCTCATTGTCTATTTTATTCTATCGCATATTTAAGTCTTCTCTGAAGTTTCAATAGAAGAAATTCTTAAATAAACATTTATGATTTGATAGTAAACATTTATTACTTTACGCACGTAAAAGTGCCTGATGAAAGTAAAAGGCAAACATGTTACCCCCGGCACGTGTTGAGATAGCGTGCAGGCGTTCACGACTCAACAATATTCAGTAAGCTAGTTTGCCAAAAGGAAAGATGGAATGTTTTGTAATCTAGTAACTACTACAAAATTGACGAGTAGTTTTCTATTCAGCAAAATGTACTACAAGAAGTTGTGGTTAGTTTGTTTCCCAAGAGATATAGGTAGGTATCCTGGGCTCCTTTGACTACATACCAACATCATGCGTACATAAATTATATTGACTTTTTAATTATATTTTTTTGAGTACGCTGGCCTTCTTGCCGTGTGGGGACGGCAGAACAGAATACATGTGTCCCCAACCCTACTCCTCCCGAGGTTGTCGTAGGAGCCGACTAAGGGATTTTATACCGGATGGTGGGCAGCAGCGCCATCCTGCGTACTCGTTCACACTGCGGTCACCAACCCGCCTGCCCAGCGTGGTGACTACGGGCATTAACCCCCCATGAGCAGCGCCAGCCAAAATCGGCCCCCAGTTCCCGGCAGCCCCACTATTCCCGACCACGGCAGCGGTCGCGGTCACGGTGGGGCGGGGGGTGCGAAGAATCCCCGAGTTACGGTAAGCTGCCACAAAAAACTATATTTGGCTACGTACAATGGACGCACGATACGGCTGGACCATCACCTCTCCGAATTAGAAGAAGAGCTGAGTCATATTAACTGGAGCATACTGGGGTTATCTGAAGTCCGAAGAGAGGGGGAGGACACGATGACCCTGGACTCCGGAAACTTGATCTACTTCCGAGAAGGTGATAGGGTTTCCCAGGGTGGTGTCGATTTTCTGGTTCACAAGTCCCTTGTCAGCAACGTTGTGGAAATCAGTAGTGTGTCGAACCGGGTAGCATACCTTGTACTTAAACTCACCGACAGGTACTCCCTGAAGGTGGTACAGGTATACGCGCCGACCTCGTCACACTCTGACGAATAGGTTGAAGCCGTGTATGAGGATATCTCCAGAGCCATACATGGTACAACTTCGACCTTCTACAATGTTGTTATGGGGGACTTCAACGCTAAAGTGGGAGTACAAGAACGCGGCGAATCGAAAATCGGACTTCATGGATTGGGGCGCAGGAATCACAGGGGGCAGATGCTGGTCAACTTCCTCGAAATGGAGGGGCTCTTCTTGATGATTTTTTTCTTTAGGAAGAATCCTCAGAGAAGATGGACCTGGCAGAGCCCGAACACTGTGACAAGGAACGAGATAGATTTTATTATGGCGGATAAGCGACATATATTTAAAGATGTCTCAGTGGTCAACAGGTTTAAAACCTGTAGTGATCACCGACTTGTCCGAGGCACTTTGAATATATGTTTTCAGACCGAACGGTCTCGCTTAATAAAATCTACTCTCAGACCTACGCCGCTCCAAATACATTATGGGTCCGAACAGTTCCAATTGGAACTTCAAAATCGATTCGACTTGCTGGAAACCACTGGCGACGTGGACGAGATAACCGACAACGTGGTGAAGACGGTGTGTACACTGGGTCGCAGGCATTTCCCGCCGATGAAACGAGCGAAGTCGTCCAAACTTTCTCCCGAAACCCTGGATTTGATGAGGCTGAGACGCGAGATGCCATCTGCTGCTGTTGCTTCGCCGAAATATTAGGCTCTCTCCAAGCGGATACGAAAACTCGTTCGCAGGGACCTCCGCTGTTTCAATACAAGGTTCATTAAGGACCTTATTGAACAGAACAGGGGGCCCAAAGTTTTCCAAAAACCACTTGGGAAGAGCCATCTGGTTAAGCTTAAGACAGCAGATGGGCAATTACTCGCGACGCCCACAGATCCTGGAAGAGGTTGAGAAATTCTATGGACGACTGTATTCATCGAGCGCTCATCAGCCTCATACCGAGGACACCGAAGATCCACGTGCCCCACTAAGGCGACATTATACGCAGGATATCCCGGATGTTGACGTTAGCGAGATTAGTGCAGCCTTGGAGCAACTTAGGAATGGGAGGGCCCCGGGGGATGACGGTATTACGACAGAGCTCCTAAAAGCCGGTGGACAGCCCGTCCTTAGGGCATTAGTCGAGCTCTTTAATGCCGTCATCTACCAAGGAACTACACCAGAGGCGTGGTCCAGAAGTTGTCGTCTTGTTCTTCAAGAAGGGTGACAAAGCTCTCTTGAAGAATTATAGACCGATAGCGCTTCTGAGCCACGTCTATAAGTTGTTTTCCAGAGTTGTAGCGAACCGTCTCGCCATAAGACTTGACGAATTCCAACCACCGGAGCAGGCTGGGTTTCGAAAAGGCTACAGCACCGTGGACCACATCCATACTGTTCGGCAGCTTATACAGAAGCCCGAAGAGTATAACCAGCCGCTGTGTATGGCATTTGTGGACTACGAGAAAGCCTTCGACTCCATCGAAACCTGGGCTGTTCTGGAGGCTCTGCAGCGATGCGGTAGCGACTGGCGATATATCGAGGTGATGAAGTGTCTCTCCAACGCAGCGACGATGACCGTTCAGATCCAAGACCAGCGGACAAGACCCATCCAATTGCGTCGTGGTGTGAGACAGGGGGATGTTATATCCCCGAAACTGTTCACAAACGCATTGGAGGATGTCTCCAAGACCCTGGACTGGTCTGAACGAGGCGTCAACGTCAATGGAGAGTTTATTTCTCATCTTCGTTTTGCTGACGATATCGTCATCGTGGCAGAGTCATCGGAAGAGCTTGCGGAGATGCTGAACAGCCTTAATGAATCTTCCCGACGAGTTGGGCTTGGCATGAATTTGGACAAGACGAAAGTCATGTTCAACAGTCGTGTCATGCCACAACCGATATGCGTCGATGGCGTCCGTCTCAAGGTTGTGCAGGAATATATCTACCTGGGCCAAACCATCCAACTTGGCCGGCATAACTTCGAGAGGGAGGCTAGTAGGGATTCAGTTGGGCTGGGCGGCATTCGGTAAGCTACGTCAAGTCCTAACGTCAACTATTCCGCAATGCTTAGAGCTATATTTTGATTCAAAATAATTTTGTAATTGACATTTAAAAATACATATTTCATTTGAATTGTGGTATGTTATTATTTAATTTCTTTTTATTTTAATTTTATTTTTGACATATTTGAATTTTATTGAACTTTGTATTTTGCTTTATGTTTTATTGATTCTTTGACATACTTTCATTAATTTTATAGCATTTTGACGTTTTGCATTTAATGTATTTTATTATTTTAAACTAGCATGCTGACATTTTGGTGTATACTGTAAGTCACTATGCATTTGTAAATAAATAAATAATACACCTATTAAGATTTAATGTTAATAGTCATATACTTTATATGTATGTAGTACATATTAAGTACATAGGTATTAACATTGCATCGGTGCACCGCTTTGCATTACGATAACATTGTTTATGTGATAAAAATGAGGTTGTTAACTATCTGAATGTCCTTCAGCAAAATCAAAACATAATAATAAATTACTATTGATATGCCTGCTAGGTACCTAAAAGTATACGTCATATACTTACGATTTTTAATATGCCATAACAGTCACCTTGTTGGAACTAACTTTCTA